>PNEQ01003420.1:8284-27209 GCA_003012365.1 Medauroidea extradentata
ACTAACCATTACTTCACTAATTAAGATAAAAGTTTTAACCACCCTATAATTACTTAGCCTAATTTGACAGACAATACCCTTCACATCAGTAGTACCACAAACACTACCGACCACGTGGCCTACGATACACTACAACTAAATCTAAAAAGACACTAATAACACTACAGCTTATAAGCTAGACACTTCTACACTAAATAATCACTAATATTAAAAGCTAGATGACTATCTTATAGCTAAAAATACTTATCAACAAGTAGCGTCTCTATAGCTACACAAACACGGCCGCCATCACACGATTCATAGTGTAAACTTCTTCTTGACAAACATTTTTGCCAAGATGTTGAAGGCGATGGCTGTTTTTTAAACTTTTTTCGTGTCGACCCGTCTTTGGCATCTACCAGTATTACCCGTGAACACAAATATTTGGGTGTTTACTGGTCGTCGAAAAGCTTTTTTATTTGTGAACGTGTTCAAAATTTTGAGCATGATTACCTATATGCACACTGTGCTCTATGTACTAGTGCTAGGTCCTAAATGTACATATATCGTTGGTTCTTTTGTGATTGTTTATTTTATAATTTTTCTGGAGAAAAGTACTATGTAATGTTACGAATTTGTAGGTAAATGTTTTGCTTTGCAAGTTCGTTTATCTTAAGAAGTAAGCCGATGAGAAGAAGAATTGACTATGGGGTGTAGAGATTAAAGGGTTTGTTTTTATGGTAGGTGATTTGGCTGTCAAATAAAATGTCAATGTCCAAAACCGATTATGCAGGTTAGAATTATTATTTTGTGTTGTCTCCGGCGAAAGTATACATTGAATAGAGATTTTGAAGTGTTAAAAATGTTAAAGTAAAGGAGTATATATCCGTATAGAGTTAATTTTCAATACATGTGGTGATGTAATTTGTGCAGCAATTAGCAAAATGAGTAATATGTTAATGGATAATTTTTTTTTAGTGTTCACGTAACGTCGTACGCATACCGTAATGCTGCTTTCTTTTGGATGATTGTACAAATAGTTTTCTAGGTTGGTTAAAACATGTTGGTCATAATGGACCCCTTGCATAAAATTTTAAATACGTTGAAATGTAATTTATGCCATATTGTTAACAATGAAGTATGAAGATACCAAAAATAATTTTTCTTCTAAACACTATAGTTTAGGAATGGGAAGCAAGCAAAGTTCAGGGAAGTAGCAGGCAACTGAAAACATATTTTGATTGGTCCACGTTACAAGTCATAACGGTCAGCACTGGTCATATAAAGGCTTAAGCTAGCATGCCAATCAGCGGATAAAGTGTAGTATATTGGTTACGGTATTCGGCTGCTATTTCTAAGGATCCGGGTTCAAAACCCACGTAGCCTACGTCATGTATTTTTAGATAATACTATTAGATAGTTTTACAAGCATCTGATACAAATGTGTTTTATAAATTTTTTAAACCACATACTTTCCATTTTCACAACTATATTTATACAATATCTAAAATGGCATATTTGCGCTGAAGAAACAGCAATTTAAATAGAATGTGAATCGCGAAAATGATTTTTTACGTGACCTAATAGGATACTTACATTAAAATAACAGGTCATATATGGTTAAGCATGCATTTAGGTTAAGTGTGTTTATTTTATGCATGTTCAAACACTCATTAATTCACATATTACGTAATGAACACGTCATTAGTGGTAAATAGTACTGCAGTAGGCTTAAGATACACTGTTAAACAACATAAATAAAAATTTTTTTTGCTGTATGCTAAACCAAAACCACACAATAGCCTAGAAGTATTCTTTACGGTATAAATTTGTGTATTGCGTATGCACCTAACATCCATAATGAAAAACAAAATACTATTGATTATACAGGATATTAAATTTGGATAAAGAATCGACGGTTCCACGCAAAATTTGAGAAACAATATTATACTAACCCGAAAGATTATTGAACTCACTTAAGTTTTCCGATATCAGCCCAAAGAGTACCAACAATTGCACCATCGAGGCCGCGTGTGGTTCTGTTGCAAAGTAAACATATGGGTATTGAATAATTAAATATAGTAATGGTTTACGGCAGTAAATAGGTTTATTTAATGTATTATAACATATTACAGTGCCCGGATATTGCTCTGATATTGTGCGATATAACAATGTGCGTAACACTAAACTTTTACAAAACCACCAACTCGAATACCTTTGAAATATAACATTTGTTACATTTTATGATTGACCTCATACGTATAACCAAATGAACCACCGTAGTAGACTTAAAAATCGTTTTTATTGACCAAGTGTAGTCTGGCATTCCGCCGGAGCGCAACAGCAGTCAGCTAGCTTGCCAAGGTTCGGTGTGTACTATGGCTTGTTACGTCACTGCACGTTTCCGCGGGCGTTTTAAAAGCGCGAACTTTAAGTAGCTATAGTTATCTCAAATTGACTTCTAATTTAAAATTTTCAACACTCATCAGTTTCTTTTTATATGCGCGTAGTGTGTATATTCTAATTGAAATTCACTGGAGGGGTCCATTTAGTAGGTTAGATTTGTTTGAACTTCCTGAAAAGTTTTTAGCGTATGTTTCTGTTTAGGTTAGGGATGATTTTAGACTAGAATGTATAAATCATTTAGCATACTCCTATTCTATATTAGTGGATCATATAATAGTAATTAAAATGTGCAATTGTTCAACTGCTTGGTGGTAAGATGTAACATCCTGAATTCTCTACCAATCCCCTCCTAAACTTTCCAATCTTCCTTACTGTCATCAACTCCTCTGAAAGTAATTTCCACTCCTTCACTGACCTCGTAAGCTTTATTTACCTAACCCTTAAACATTGACAACTTCTGCTCCATTTTGCTTTTCATCATCTGGATTTTCTTGCTGTTATTCTCTCTTACTCTGTACTCTGTGTTGGTTAACAGGCAGTCGTAACTTACTCCAGCCTCCCTCCCCATTCATCACCCTGTACGTTCTGACTAACTTTACCACTCTCCTCTGTTCTTTCAACAAATTCCTCTCCAGTTCCTTAAGAGTGTATGTTAGATATATAAACGCTGAAAACATCAATTGATTTCTACGCTTTTTTCGAAGCCAATCTGGGTAAAATACTCAATGACAATCCTAGATAATGGTATTTGCCAACTTTATGAGAAAAAAATTTATCCAGAATTATTGATTCGTTACACGTGATCTCTTGCGCCACAGTTAAATGCACGAGGTTCTGGCGTCAGAGATTGTGCCTCAGAAGTTTGTAACACTGGAAACAATTTTGTTTAAAACGTTGGCTAAAACTATTTTCTAGGATTTCTATTGATTAGTTTTCGCAACTTGGCTTCAAGAAACCTACAGTTATAGATTATTGCTTTTAGCGTTGGAATATGTACCTCACCCTCTTAATCATCACAGATTTTCATTGCCTTCCTACAATTTTTTTTTTTTTGCGTGTAATAAATTTCCAAATATAATTAAAGATCTTGATCCAAAATATCCGAAAACAAGGTTATTATCTTGGTTGCTACTGAATCCATTTTATAATGTAAATGAATATTTGGATTATAATTTTAAACTTAGCATGTAATTTTAATATTGTTAATCGACTAAGTCTATTGTAACCATTGTTATTGAATGTCTAATAAATCTTGGTTATTATCTTCATCATCATGATTATGGTGTTAAGCAGCTTACTGCTCTGTGGTAGGGTACCTATCCCCTTTATTAATTATAAAATGTTGCTTAATGTTACACGAGTAACATTTTTCCTCTCCTGCACTTTCACTCCTTACCCTCTGGTGGGGCCGCGGGGGCTGAATGGTCAGACCATTTGCCTCCCACCAAGGCGATCTGGGTTCGATTCGCAGTGGGGTCGGTCCTAGGATTTTCACATGTGGGAATCATGCCGGATGATGCCGTTGGTCGGGTGGTGTTATCGGGGATCTCCCATTTTCCCCACCCCTTCATTCAGGTGCTGCTCCATACTCCCCTCGCATCACCCCTCACGAGCGCCAAAGACCTCGATGTTAAGCGCTGACCAAAATCTGTCACTCACCCCCTGGTGCATGTTTTTGAAGTGAAAATTAAGTCTTGTTAGCAGCTGTTTTAGGTGTGCATGTTTATGCTGCTGGGATAATTTTTATGGTTTTGGAACAAAACATTTAGTTTGGGGACTGTCTTGTAAACTTTCCTTTTTACCATTTTCTCTTTGCTTTTAATGTCAGGTTTTTTCCTTTATTAAGTTTCAATTCATAGCATACGAAGTTTGTATTTTATTCATGTTGTTAGTTACACATTTTACCTGATTTTAGTGGTACTCAACACTGTGGTGTTTTTAATATGCAGTAAACTTCTGATTATCCGTGTTAATTAACATTGGGCAACGCACAAATAAATGGGAAGTATGGATAATCGAAAAATCACGTATTTGCAAATATAGAAATTAACAAAATATGGAAATTACTTATAATTCGGTCAAACACCACAATGACGGGACAGTTTTGCCTACAAATACTGTAGCCTATTTAATGATCTATAATAGCGCAGTCTTCTTCCCCCCAAGGTGCATGTTAAACATGAGGAAATGTGATGTTGAAATCTCAGTAATTTATTCATCCGTGAACTCTGTCATTCTTGTGCACCAGGGTTGACATGTTTGAAATTGGTTATTTTACAGAAAATTTTTTGTTACAGTGTTAAACACACAGAATGCAGCACGGATAATCCGAAAACCGGTAAATCTGTGCACTGATAATTGGGTGTTTACTGTGTATAGGAATAATATGCTATGACAATTTTTTTCTTTGAAATGTCATTATTTGAAGCATGTTTACAGAGTTTTGGAGAATATTTCTGAGATTTGGTTGAAATGCACACTTTCTAAAATCACCAAATAATGATTCATTAGAAATTGAAAATTGTGTTTTGGTGTTTGAGTAGCCTACCAAACAATATGATAAAGTTACAGTCCCAATTCTCCTTTACTTCACCACACTTTCGAGGATCCACAGGAATATGGGGTTTTTTGGGCGGGACTCGGAAATATGGAAATTTCCTCTTGGTATTGGAAAGTAAAAAAACACTGTATGGGGTTTTATATTACTATTAGATTCCAATATACTGGAATAAAGTAGTAAAATAATATCCATCCACTCTTTGTTACTTTGTGATACAAGTTTCAAATAATACTTGTTTGCGTGAAAACGTATTTACATCATCATCGCAAATAATTTGACAGTACATACAACCATATTCACTTTGACAATATCCCAGTTACACTTCGTAAAGGAAAGACAACACACAATGTATGACCTCAAAAACTTACCTTACACCATTGTCCTTTGTATTCCATTTCTTTCCAGAGGTGTTATTCCAAAATTGGACATTTCACATAGGCCTTATTGTTTTTCAGTTACACAGTCTGAAACCAACATGTATTTATTTAAAACTCAATAGGATATGCTCTCACTCCTTCACTATCCACACTTATCATTGATATTTAATGTCTTTGTACAATATTTCCCGTTCATTACTTTTATCCTTCATTCTTAACAT
Organism: Medauroidea extradentata; assembly: GCA_003012365.1. Taxonomy (NCBI): domain Eukaryota; kingdom Metazoa; phylum Arthropoda; class Insecta; order Phasmatodea; family Phasmatidae; genus Medauroidea; species Medauroidea extradentata. The sequence continues at coordinate 13,828 of PNEQ01003420.1, forward strand.
TTGTCATACATACCAAGACGTTCACACATTATAAACCTAAATAATCTGCTTATCACAACGTATTTCTGTTAAAGGTGGGTAATGTTTCTTTAAAATCCAAACATAAAATTGTTTTGTCCAAACTGGGTCGTGAATGTGACATTACAGTTCTTAAGTCCACATAATTTGTGACGGTCCAATTACTCTACAATCATATATGCGCAGGGAGCAAGACCCTTTACATACATTTCCTATCTGTCACATTCAGTTTTTACTATACTTGAAGAAAACTCAGTTACGTATTTTTCGGGCAATTATAAAAAAGAGACGTAAAATAGGGTTACAGAAAGTAGAAGACCACGGGCGCTGCCGATGCAGGTTAATTTGCTATGTTCAGTTGTATTTGCTGTCTCTTGAGTTCGCGCTGCGACCTGCTTTGACGACGGCTTGGCTTGAATGTGGCTGGAAACAATTTGGTAAAGAAATATAACATTATTACCGTCGGAAGTTAATAATTGTAGGTAAATAATCACAACCAACCTTACAAATTCAGGCCTTATAGTGTCAACTTGGAAGTGATTTCGGTAAAAAAATTTCAAATTATTTGTTGGAATGGGATTTGAGACCTGTTTGTTGCTAATATGTATGTTATATGCTTGATTTCAGTGGACTATGGAACAGCATAGAGATGCGTACATAAACAATAAGTATGTGTACCAGCCAGAGCTTGTGCCTCAGCCATGTACATCATGTACGAGCCCGGATGTCGTAAAGTTGTATCCTGTGAAGCAGATGACAAGCCAGGGAACTCAGATCAATCCAGCACTGCTTGAACAGCCGAAGGAAGAGAAGGTAAGCGCATGTTGCTGACTGGAAAGTGCAATGTGTTGAAGGCTGTACTTGTTTGTAGTTTATCTAGTCTTTAGTGAACTGATGTGATGTCTGTGTTTCTTTGAGCATCCGCCAGACTGTGAACTGCAGTGAATAAGAGAATTGTATCACGTGTGCTACAAGAAGAGTGACAAAACTGTATTAGGTTACAGCTTGTGTACCGCCGCGTGCACGGCTAATAGCTACCGCTAGGCAACACCGCAACACCCTGCAGTTGAAGGCACGTAAACCCCCAGGTTGATTTACTGAGATTATTATGCCTGAAACTACTGCACACACTGTCCAGCACATGTCAGTCAGGAGGTTGGTAATCACTCCGCATGGCCAGCGCTTGCTCAAGCCGTATATCAATGGTGGCTACCACTACTTTTCATCCCTCCGTGCCCTCTCTTGCTCACCACATTTCTAGAACAACATACACTTGACTTAGGGTTGCATCCGCACCCCGACATGTCCGTTTTTGGCAGGCTCGGAGGATACAGAAGAACAATTAACGATGAGTACTTGGTACATAATTTCTTATTTTAGACACAAAATGTGACTAAATTTAACTCTTATGAAAATGTTTTATCTCTCACAGTTTTCGCGTAATGGATTGTTAGTCATATTTTGCATGTTTCCGTTTTAACGACTACGCTAAAACCAACTGATATACCAAACTCAAAAAAATCACAGTGGATAAAGACATTGCAGGCTACAATGACATGCTCATAAAATTAAAGAATAAAAAGTATTTTTATTTAAAAAAAAATGCTAAAACTAAAAATAAATATTTAAAAAATTCAATATTTTTTTTTTTTAAAATTCAATAATTTTTTTTTTAAATACAAATAATTTTTATTCTTTAATTTTATGAGCATGTCATTGTAGCCTGCAATGTCTTTATCCACTGTGATTTTGTTGAGTTTGGTATATCAGTTGGTTTTAGCGTAGTCGTTAAAACGGAAACATGCAAAATATGACTTTATCAAGCCATTACGCGAAAACTATGAGAGATAAAAAAATTTTATAAGAGCCAAATTTAGTCACATTTTGTGTCTAAAATAAGAAAAAAAGTATCTGGTACAAATACAAAATAAAATAATGATGATGAAAATTGCGGTAGACCGCGCCCTTAATCTATAACTGTAAGTTTGTTGAAGTCAATTTGCGAAAATTAAACAATAGCAATCCTAGACAATAGTTTTAGCCAACGTTTTAAACAAAATTATCTCCAGTGTTACGAACTTCTGAGGCGCAGTCTCTGACGCCGGGACCTCGTGCATTTAACTTACGGTGCAAGAGATCACGTGTAACAAATTAGTTATTCTTATTAGTTATTTATTCATAAAGTTGGCAAATACCATTACCTAGGATTGTCATTGAGTAGTTTATCCATATTGGCTTCTAAAAAAGCATAGAAATCAATTGATATTTTCAGCATTTACTTATCTACCACGCACTTTAAGGTGCGTTCAAAAAGACGTATTACCAAACCTATGGAAGTGGGAAGAAATCTATGGAGGCATGAGGTTATTCGCCTCTCTCTCCTCAGATATTTACCAAATGAAGAACTAGGAACAAGATGGGAAGGTTTTTTGCTTTCTTGCTACCTGTTTGATTTTGAGCTGTTTTCCACAGTGGAACCCAAATAAAGTTTTCTGCGCTGTTTACGAAAGACGTATGTCAGCAACTGGCAGAGGCCAGGAGGAACGTTATAAGGAAACAAAAACAATAAACAGAGAACTTTCTAATTGTAAAAAAGTATACACCCCGTTGTGAGCATTGCAACTCTTGCTGGCTTGGTAGACGGGTGCACAACAGTTTAAAAAAATTAAATCATAATACCTTAGTGTGTTGACTTTTCGAATGCATCTATTTAAATACAAGAAATTTTGTGAGGAATTGTGGAAGCTCAATTAGTGATAATGTAAACATTTTTTTTTAAAACAAGAACTTTACAGTTTTTTAAAACTCATATGTGAAGACATAAGTGTTGAATGTGATTTGGTTTCTGCTATTTTGTGGGACAGTTGAGAGTATGGGTATTAAATTGTCAAAAATATTTTTGAAAAATCTATTTTTTGAATTCTTTAAAAATAGTATCAGAATTATTGATAGCAATAGATTGATTACTAAAGTATTTTCAAGATTTACAAAATATAGGCAGACAGCAACGAATTGTTGTGAAATGCATTCTTTGTTGGAAGGTAATTTGTATAAGGAAACGTCACTGAATAGTGAATAACTTATTAATATAAAGCTGTCAGTAACACAAAATAATTTTCTTTCTCCAGGAATGAGATGAGAAATGAAATATTACTTTTAATGTGTAATGAGAATGTTCTTTATAAATAAACCAGTGTAATATAGAGTGCACTGGATCAATGACTTATGGTGGTGAAAACTGTTAGTGTTTTGCAGATAAACAGCCAAAAATAGATTTCAGAAACTTTTTATAGCTATCACAAACTCCTGTAAATACTGATCCCATTATTAACAAACTTCGAAAGTTTGTACCCTTGAATTTTGTGTTAGTGGTTTCGGTGTATTGGTATGTCACACTTTGGAATTATTACATGAATGTAATTCTTGCCTGTTGTTACAGGGGCTGAATGCTAGTTGTGGTGGTCAACAGAACTTAGAAGAGTCGCTAGATCCAGTTGATCTGTAAGTAGTAAACATATTATTGTGTAGAAGAGTATAGTTTTGTAGTGAGTAATAAGTTGTAGAGTATAAAATTTTGGCAGAATTATGTAATACTGTTTTGGAACATGGGCTGTTTAGAATAGGTGTTTAAATTTAAAAGTTTGCTGACTTGGCCATTGAAACCTCGATCAAACTCTGTTATAAAGACCACTACAGAATCATAGTGAGTATTTAGTTTATCATTTATTTGCATATGCTTTGTATCTGTGTGTGCATTAATGCACAATGTGCACACACACCATAACTGTGGGTTTGTAAACACTTTTGTGGAATTGTCCTAGATATTTTTAACTTTGCTTTCTTTAAACTTTTAACTTTGTACCACAATACAAAATTTTTACAGCTGTTTTTGTTCTATCACCTTCCTTGTAAGGAAGAAAAGTTATTTTTTTTATTCTTAAACCGAAAAGAATTTGGAAATTAACTTTCTGTGCTGTTGTGCCATACGTCATTGCAATATTACGTTGTCCCAGAAATCATAGAATAAAACTTAGAAAAAGAAACAGATGAAAAATAAAAAAAATTAGAACAGCTTCGAGTGGCTGTAGTTAACACACTCATAAAAACAAAACATGAAAATCTCATACTGGATTAGTCTACAAGAAATAAATGAACATAAAATATTAAACAAAATGATCTGTAATATTCGGGACATTACAATTAAGACAGCATAGCCAATACTGAGACGAAGAGAATGTTGGTCACAAGACAGGATAACAATGACGACTTGTAGATTTCTGAAGACTGACTTTACACAACTGTCTTCAGGTGAAGTAAAAGTGAAATCTGGAAAAAATGGGGCTATATTTACAGTCTTCTCCTAGGGTGACCAATGGCATTTGAGCTCTCTTCTGATTGGCTGTGCACCTATTAATAGGTTGTGTAGTGTATTGTCACTTGGAAATAAATTAGTTTCGTGTTATTCTTAATTAAATACTGTGTAAACTAAATACATTTGTGCTGTTCACAATAAATGCTGATTATTTTCTTTTGTTTTGATGGGGTGTGTTTCTATTGTAATTGGAGTGGCATTTTCTCATATTATTTAAGACTATTTTCCAACACATGTTCGGCTAGTTTTGATTTTTGTACGTACCTCACCTTTTTGGTGTTGTTTTTATGTTCGTTAATACGCGTGGAAAGGGTTCTGCCTGTTTCTCCTATATACAGTATGTATACACTTCCACACTCACATGGTATTTGATAGACATAGTCCTCCTGGGTTTGTAGTTTGTTAATTGCTGGATTCACCTTTGTGATGATGCTTTTTAATGTGGTCCTAGATTTGAAAGCAGTCTGTATATTGTGCCTGTTGCCTAGCCGTCTTATCTTATGGGAAAGACCCTGAACCTACAGGATCACTAGGGTTCCTGCGGGTTTTTGAATTGTTTTATGTGGATTAACGAGATGTATGGGTTTTTTGTGTAATTTGTATTGTTCTTATAGTGTAGCCATTTGTGAGAATTCCTTTTTCCAGGTGGTATTTTCAGAATCTAGTGATAACTTTGTTGTCGGAGCAAATCTTTTTGGCTCTTAGAGCTAAAGTGCGGATTCAGTATACCAGTTTTAGTGCTTGTCAAATGGTTGGTGTTATAAAGTGGAGGTATTGGCCTGAGTGTGAAGGTTTTTTTGTATACTTTTGTGGAAATTCTGTTGTATTTATTTGATATTAATACATTTAGGAATGGAAGGCTCCCATCAGTTTCAATCTTGTACATGAACTGAATTGAAGGACTGTGTGAATTGAAAAATAGATCAAAATCGTACAGTTTGTCAGTTTTGTTTTGCCAGATCAGAAGTGTTTTGTCAGCATAATGAAGCCAGACTTAAGCGGGAGTGTTGGTTTTGCTTAATGCCTCTTGCTCGAAGTTTTCCATGAAGATGTTGGCCATGAAAGGAGAAAGTGAGGAGCCATTTCCATGCCATCAACTTGTTTGTTTTTTCCGAGTCTCATTCTAAGATTTCTGGGACGACATAATATTGCAGAGGCGTATGTCCACAGCAGTACAGTACATTATTCTGTCCCATTGCAAGAAACATTCAAAGACATTAACGTTGGAATCATTACACAATTTATATATACATTTTTTTCTTAATTGTGAGAAGCATTGACTTAGGACATTGTGTACTCTTTCAGTTTGAGTGTTGAGTATATGAGCCGTGCTGCAACTCCGTGTGAAAACAATCAGTTGCTTGTACACAACGTTCCTGTCACAGGTGAGCTTGTATTTTTTTGTATCGTGTTCTTACAGAACAGAAACAACACTTTTTAACTGCACAGTGAACAAACTTGTAAAAGTTTTTATCGTTAAATGTAAATAGAACAGAAATAAAAATAAAGCTTGAAATTTAACTTTCTGTGTATGTATGAAAAAACCACATACTTAAATATAGTACTGTATATGGAAAAGTTTGAATTTTTCGTAAAAAAAAATTAATACTGTAAAAATTGTTTTCGTGGAATGTACATTGCACTATCTGTTGCATGCAAACTGTTAATTGATTTTAAGTTACACATTTTTCATCTTAAAGGTTTTGACATAATATATATGCATGTTATTATGGCGTATTAGACTAATACCTATTTTGGCTGTGGTTTGTGAAGAAAACATTCACTTAGTTACCTACTTGTAAATGGAATAGTAACTTACATGTTTTCATAATGGCAGAAAATGAATTATGATAGCTGATAGTTTTTGTCTTTTTCGTTGTCCTAGGTTTTGTGTAACATTTCATAGGCTGTGTCTGAATTCACATATCAAGGGACCTTGTCTGATGTACCCTAGAAAAGTGCATCTAGGGCGTGACGTCAAAATGTTGCTGTCCAAATTCACGAGGTTTACCCTAGAGTATCCCTATTAACCAAGGCACGTGACACATGCCCTAGAAAGATTGAAACTGTAATAGAAATTGAATATTTATTGCTGGGAGAGGCTCACTAACTCAACCAATATCTCTGTTACTAAATGAAAAGTCATTTTACAGGTGAAATGAGATATGTCTATGAACAAATAATATAACATCGTAATATCAAAGAGAGATTTCGCTGCATGTGTGTCATTTGAATTTGTTTTTACACAAATCTCTAAACCCTAAATTTTCAATTCTGTGGTTTCCAAGAACCACAGAAAATATTAAAAACTTTTTAATATTTGCATGTCTTTCGCTGTATGTGTGATTTGTTATTACCTGTTAAATAGTTGTAACTCTAATAAAGCGGTTAGTCTGCAGTATTTAAAACAACTTCATTTTGGTCCACATGCGTGATGCTTGGACCATAGATAAAATAAATATGGCAGACATCAGTCTTGGCATTTATTTGTATACAGCAGCATGTCATATTGAACTGATGGAATGGTAATCAAGATACAAATCAGCATAGGTGTCTGATTTTGATGATGTGCTCTACATTATGAAGGGGCAAGGACTGAGAACTGGAGAAGATCATAAGGGCAAGTGAACAAAAGGGCCCATTGCAACTAATTCAGACTCAGCCGTGGTTATTTTAAAGTTGCGTGTATTCTGTAATTATATTTTATTTAATTTATGTTTTAATTTATGAAAAATACGTAGGTACGGCATGTGAAGTTGTAATAACCCATACTGTAACGAAACAGGTGACTGGTACATTGAAGGCCACGCAATGCTGTTCACTTCTTGCAAGCATTTCCAACCTCTAGATGCTAGTAGTGCTGATTACAGGCCATTGAGATCATCTCCCTGGTGTCTTGCAGAGGCATTAGAGGAATATAAAATTCCCTACAATCCAAGTCCTTTATTAATTAAGATGGTCAATGAACGAGCATTCTAGAAATTGCCTTGCAAGTATGTAAGGAGGACTTTCCCCCAACCTGGGAGTTCTTGAGTAAGTGTTTGCTTGGAGTCTGAGTTTGACAGGTTCCAAGTGGAATAACAGTTTAATGGCGCTGTCAATCACAAAGCCATGGCGGGAGCAAGCATAGGGTTTTACATGTTAAGTTACATTATTTCCATGTTGCACAGTACCTGTTGAATCTCATATATGCCATCACTGACTTTTATTCATCTCTGTGAAGTGCACATTGCTAAAGGTTCTTTTAGGTGTTTTTTAAGTTCCCTGAAAACTGAGCAAAAAACATTTTTACACACTGAACATACTGCTATTTACATTACTTTTTCATGGAGTTTTATTTATTTACCAATATTTTTCTGCTCTCAATGTAGAAAATTGTTTTTGTTTGGAAGTGATATTACAAAATGTGACTGAACATCCCGCTACCCCCCCCCCCCTCTAAATCTAATTTAACTTCTAAAACCCTGTCCTTACTACCACCAAATTTCTGAGGTAGGCAGTGCCCTTAAACTAAAGAATGGACTATGTGAATGAAAATGTAGAAGACAAAATTGAAGGTTTTGGTGAAGTACCAAATACCAGAATAGACTTCATGGACAAAAAATGGACAAAGTTATTGAAAGAGTGTAACGTGTAAGTTTGAGCTGGAGAAGGAAGTGCTGAAGAAGACAGCTGGATGTAAGACCAGCCGTGTTCCCTGTAGACGAGAAGTCAAAGGGCATCAAACTAAAAACTAATGGTAGCATTTAGGAGACGAAAATTGCAGTCAGTGCATGAGTCGTGTGTGGTTTCTTGCCAGAGAAGGGGAGAGGGTAATTATTAAATAAACCCACTCCCTTCGATGGATAGATTCCATGGAGGCATACCACCATCAGTTAGTCAGAAGAGCTGTGCACATTTTGTCTTGCTGCAGTACTGAGAAAACCAGCACTCTGCGTACTTTGCTTCCTTTACAATTGCGCTTGGGTGACAGTTATATGCAACGTGCCTGTCATGCTTAACTGCATAGCTATGCGTGAGTGCTGTGTGGATGCCATCGCGGATGTAGAGATACAGCAAGAAGTGCACCTAGCTTCACCTGGCAGCATGCAAGATGCGTTAGTTAGCATTGGAGGAATCAGCGGGACAGGAAACAGCATTTCATGAGCTATGTACGGGACATGAACCAAGATACCAGCGGTGACAGTGTGAACCACATGTTGAAGGATCTGCAGAACACTATCAGAGACATTACTTCCAGACTTTGTAAATATAGCACAGACCCCACCTGCTCAGAAAACAACAGTGTCGGGTTTGCGGACAGCGTTAATATCATTGAGTCAACTGCCCTGACCTAGTAGGGCAATTGCAGCAATAAAAAAATGGACACAGATAAACAGGAGTGTTTAGGGTACGGATAGTATGGGCACCTATTGGTCAACTGCCCTTATCAGCGTGGTCAGCTGCAGCTATCGAAAAATGAACACAAACAACTAGAACGCTGGGGGTGTGCACTGTATGAGCCAGATGGTTTCAGTAGCAATGTTGGTATTTGTGAGCCTACTACCCTCAACTGCAAGATCAAATGCAATGGGAAAATAGGCACAGATTGAAAAGTGAGACCTGAGGGGAAATGCATGAGGAATGATCATGAGAGAAAGGTGCTGGTGTCTGCTGAAAGGAAGGCACTACTTTCTAGATAGGTACGTTTGGTGAGGCAAGAGGCAGATGAACTTTCTTGGAAATCATGTGAGCCTCCCTATCGTTATTACAGACCAAAAGAATGGTTGTTTTTTTGTGAGCAGGGCAAGGTTTCAGGCAGTTTCAGAAAGTGTCAGTTTCTAAATGTGTAAATTGCTTACTACTTCTAACACAATATTAAATTCTGCTACAGTTTTAATATCTATTTCTCAAGGGACCAGAGAAATTGAGACCTAATAAAGGGAAAACTGAGCATATGTGTAGGGACTGCTTGTCCATTCTCAGCTGTGGGGAGGTTGTGCAAGGTGTTGGTTTGTGGTGCAGCAGGTTGCTACGGGGAGCAAGTGAGGGTTGCAAGAGGTGTCAGTAGGCCTCCGCAGGAGCGGCAACACTTCTGCGGTGAGTGTGGTAAAGGATTCACTCAGCAAGGGCACCTGCAGTTGCACCTAAGGACACACTCGGGTGAGAAGCCGTACCGATGTGCTGACTGCCACAAGGCGTTCACCCAGTCCTGTCACTTGCAGGTCCACAGGTGAATATTTATACTGTGTACTGTAGTTTACCTAGTGCTTTCACTACTATCTGCCATGGTGAAAAGGTCTATGGGCCTGCTTTCTGGTTGGAGATTGTGGGCTCACATTCAATCTTCTCAATCTCACTATGTATTTGTCTCACCTTCTCTAGTTCAATATTTTTCTACAGCATTACTTTCATTCTTACAATTTCCAGTGCTAGTTCACTGTACAGCTTTTATCTTTATATAATAGAGCCTCAAATTTATGCAGTTTCTGAGACTTTGTTAATTAATTGATGTCGTCATATCAGGTGTTCATAAAATTAAGTATCACAAAAATTGAGACGGGCTGCATTTGACTAATTGAAACATGTTGTAATGCTACTGTTAATTTCTTCTTCGAGGGCGGGTAACAAAAACGTGTTTGGCAATACATATTAACGACTGTAGTGGAGTAACACTTTTACTACTAGACTTTAACAGCGGTGTACATCACAGTCTGGTGGGCTGCCAGAAATATCGCACATCCCAAGTTCGATACAAGAACAAAAATGTTACAGTTAATCTAAAAGCGTTCCTGTCAGCCCGCGAATGAATTTCCTTTTGTTAAGAGTAAGACTTCATAAGACAAATTACTGTCCCTCGTAATTGTGGGATCAGACACCCATGTGACCACCGCGGGTCGTACACTGGCGCCGCATGCCCGGCGCATCCGTACCCTTCACTCGACCACACAAGACTGAGAGCGAGCCCTCTAGAGGGCGTGCGAACTTACATTGCCTCGGCCTACCAGGAACTCTTTTAAATAGTTACTAAAATTCTCTGCTACCTGAAGCAGTGAATCTAGTTGTATATTGTATAGGTCAATATTACTATAAAATAGAACATTATTTTTATCCTTTGTTTTACAAACTAGGCCTGCTTATTAGGACCAACCAAATACAATATGCGGAGTGATGCATAAATCTCTTACAAATGGAAAATGGCCTTGTCAATGATGATGCCGTGAAACTCAACTGAAACTACTTTGCAATTATACAAAAAAACAACGTTAATTGAATAAAATGTGGACACATCTGTACAAAAATTAAATAGTTAAATTATGATTATAATTATGAAAAACATTTAAATATACACATATATATATATACCGTACTTACATATACATGTATACCTAAGCAGCCCACCAAAAGGATTATAAAAACCAAAATAACAAGCCTTAAACAATAACACACCTTAAACAATAACAGACCTTAAACATGGAGTTCTGGAACATGTGTTGAGTTCTTTAATGAGTCATGAGTTAAAAGACTTAGTACAGTAATAATAAAGGAACTAAAACCAAAATAAACTGACACTCTTGATCTTGATGCATTGATGCACTTACCCACTGCACTTACTTTGCAAGCCGGGCAAGCCTACCTACCACCTTGTCCGAGCAACTATCCACCAATTGCTGCCCTCACCTCCTATGCTTAACATCAACATACGCTGTGTCTAAAGGTAACACGTAGCCGTAGTAAGCTGGCAAAAGTGAGCTAGCAAAATGGCTAGGTACACCTAATTATGGGCCCGGTGGGGCCAGTCCCTTTACAATGTCTGCTTACAAGTATATCTAATTAAATGTGTTTAAACAGTTTTAACGTTTTTGTAGATTTTTTATCGGGATTTAGAAACATTTTTTGTTCTGCAAATTCATTTTCACAGTAGTACTACCGGTACTAATAATTTTTAAATTTGGGTTGTAATGTTTAGTGTTGTAACCACACACATACACACACATGAATACACAATGTACACATACATTCACCCACCCACCTGCACACATGCATATGTCTGTCATTATAAGTTACTGCCCTTATCTGTTCAGATTTATTTCGTACAGAGTTAGTTGAAGATTTAATGTAATATTTGCACCTGGAAAAAGTACACAATCTGTAAAGAGGTACACATGTTTAGGAGTCATGTTCCATTAGCTCACATTTTTGATGAGACATTAAGCCGAATGTTTACATAGGGTGCGGAGTGAGGGTTAACATGAAAATGTATTGTATAATACTGTATTTTTAGTAATTAGTACTATAATTTCTTGAAGAATTACGAGACTATTATTTTATTTTATAAATTATTTGTCGTATTTTTTTTATTTTATTAGGTTTTTTTTTTTAAATGTCTTCAGAAATGTTTTTACAGGAGACTGTTGCAATAGTGCAACTGACATATTTGTATTTTGTTTAGTTTTGTGTTGCCAACCCATATTAAATGTGTGTTGCTGCCACTATTTACAAGATATGCAGAACGCCACAGATGTAGTCATACTTTTGCCACATTTGTTTATGTTAATTTTTATTTACTTTGACTTCAGACGAAACATGGGAGGTTACCGCTTTAAAATTATTGTTAGCACTCAATATATAATTTTTGTACATTCGTCATCTTCAAGACAATTTTCGAATTGATAGTTGGAGCTAAGGAATTAAAGACAAGTAGTAGTTAGTATCTTAAATTCTAATTGAGAATCATTAGGTTCATGCCATAATGTGAAGGGCATTCCAATTCAAAGAAATGAACGTATCCTAAAATGTTCTACCGAGGGCATGAACCACTTGCTGGCTACAAGCACTATGTTATTTTTCTATTGTTCTATTGTTCCTTCTTACACAAAATACCAAGTTAAGAGAATGTAAATTCACACAAATTTCTTCAACACAAATATTACATTTTTAATGCTTTCTCTTCAAGTATGTAATTTAAGTTACGCTAACAGTGTGTTCCAGTTGAATAATGCATGCAGTTATTGAATCATTTTATGCTGAAGAATTTTTACAGAGATTAATTTTTTTTTAAAGTTATATATAAGTAACATACGGTCAGATTGCAACAGAATTTCCTACCTTAGGGGTGTGAAAGCTGTTCTCTGATAATTTGGAGAATGGTTGGAAATATAAGTATTTTGAGAAAACCCACAATCAATGTTACATCATTATTGACACACAAAAAATGTTTACTTGAATCTGTAGAAATTTAATCCGCGTCGCTGTATTTGAACAGTCGTTGAAACAGATTTGCTTGGAAATAAGTTAATTTCATGCTAACTTGTGTGCTGTTACATAAAATATGTATGTATTTAAGTATCATCTATGTACTTTTAAGGTTAGTTGAGATGATTGCTTGCTATTTTACTGACTGCGTGCAGCCAATATTTGCAGGCGAACCCACTCGGGCGAGAGACCTTACGGGTGCGACATTTGTGGCAAGCGATTCACACAGAGTGTGAACCTTCAACAGCACAAGGTCATTCACAGTGGAGAGAAGCCATTTACTTGTCCCGAGTGTCCCAAGGCGTTTGCTAGGAACGGCCACCTCCAGGTATTGGTACTTTTAATCTGGAGTTTAGTTGATAGAATGCTGGTAGACATGTAAGAATAATAATGTCAGAGCCACGAAAAAAATTGTAACCATAAACTGTGTTATAAATAAATGCTGCTGTTCTAATTATTCTGTTCATAATACACCTGTAATTATGATTGCGTAATGTGAGAAACAAATATAATTCAAAGGTTTTGGTTCCATTCCATTCCTAATTTAATCATTTTGATTATATTGTAAAGCACCCGGCTTTCCGTGTCTTAAAAATTTTGCAATTTAATTAATATAATAGTCATTTCACTTCATTTAGATGTTGCATCCTTGATTGTTATTTGTGGTGACTGCACCCTATTTCAATTAACACCCAACTGCGTGAGCCTACCCATGCCTCCAACTTGGTAAGGCCCATTTTACGTTTCCAGCTATGAT
>PNEQ01003420.1:28209-38683 GCA_003012365.1 Medauroidea extradentata
GTTCAGACGCCGCCTCCTTGTAATTTTCTTTGCAAAGTAAACTTTTATCTTCGTCCGGAAGAGTCGATTTCTTTTAGTCAGCATGCCTTCGGACCCACGCCAAATGAGGTTGAAATAATACGCCCTGAGATGTGCTCTACCATGATCTGAACAAATATTTGATCTGAAGTTCATCCAAGTTGGAGTCACCACAATATAAGTACACTAGCTGTCCCGTTGCGGCTTTGGCCGCGTGTATTATAGAAAAGAGTAACTTTTAACTATGTATTAATTGATGGTGTTACTATATTCTCTGTATGTCTTTAATTTGCAAATTACCTTAAATTGGTTTGTATATATTTACGTACACAATTATTTTTTAGGTATTTACGAAGGCTTCATTTTAAAGCAAAAACCACCTCTATATCTCTAATGGTTCAGGAGATTCGGATGATTAATTGAATTCACGTTTCATTTTTTACCGGCTTTCTAGGACAAATTTTGAAAGATCCTAAAACTACTTTTTGGAGATTTACATGCGCACCATTCTGATGGAAAGATCACCTCTATATCTTAAGTGGTTTAAGAGAAATAGAGGATTTATTGAAAACACATTTAACGTCTTTTCACCCCCTTAATTTACAAATTTTGAAAATTCAAAAAATTATGAAATATGCATTTGCTTACGCAATGTTTTGAAGTAAAAAAAAATATGTATATCATCAGGTTAGAGGGTTTTCGAGAATTTCGCGAAAACATGTTTTGCGCTTTTCTTGCCTTTAGTTTTTAATTTTCGAAAAATCTTTCCTTAGTGGGTGCCTGCGCCGTGAAGGGAAGTTACGCTGAAAATTTCGCATTTCTAGGTCCTGCTGTTTGGGCTGTGCGTTGATGAGTGAATGAATGAGCAAGACACTTTATTTTATATACAGTATACAGATTAGTCTTTCAACGAACAAAGCAATTCTTCATTACTGTAAAGTCACCTGTCTCTCTTTTTGCTTTTTATTTTTTTTCTTTGTGACCATCCAGTATCTCAGCCACAATTATAGTCACCGAAACACATGGGCGATTCTGCAGCAACAAAGTATCCACGGGGTGTACCTTTATCTGGCTCTTGGCATCCACGGCTCTTTCAGAATAAGTGCAGTAGTGACAGCTGCTTAGCCCACAAGAACTGTTACTGTGCCTAGTGACGATAAGCTCGCCCAGAATACATTAGTTTAAATAATAGTTGTAAACTGTACATCTTTGATTTTTTTAATCAAAGGAACTCATTTGTTATCAGCTATAACCATTAGCCTCTAGTTGTAAAGTGGCCCTGACCTCCCGGTGGGCTTAAAATTGACGCTGTAGTTATCATTGTACTAGGAAGTAAATAATCTTAATGTCCTGTAAATGACCTATTGGTCTCATTTGGGTCGCAACGCGAGTTCCCGCAGTGAATTAATTTAAGTGTTGGTTTCTATATGACCATTACCGTATTTCACTGCATAATCGTCGCATATTTTTTGCCAAATTGGACGTAAGAAATCAAAGGTGCGACCATTATCAGAGGAAAATTCCAGTGGTAAAAATTTTTTTAAACCGACATTTTTCGTCGCTAACCCAATTTATATTAAAATAACTCAATATTTTTGGCATAACTATTCACGTATGAACTCTGAAACAATGACTAAATTTCTATAACTTACTAGACCTTGGAGGTTAGGTTAGTTTCGTTATTAAATATGCACATTTCGTGGGAACACATTTCGTGATTAGCAGTATTTATCGGTAAATAGGCACTTTTGGCTATTAGAAAACTGATAAATCCAGTAGTTTTCTAAGTTCCGTTTTGCTAGAAGTTTTTTTTTTTTTTTTCGGCTTCTGCGAGTCTGCTACAGTTGCTACCTTTGCAGAGTTTACAAACTTCATTTTTATTTTGCGATGTCATAGATATACTACTTTCAGTTGGGAAAGTCCACGCGCAAGAAAAACACACAAGATGGCGGACTATTTTGTGGAGCGACCAGCCTGCGCTTGGGGTATACTTTTTCGATAAGTCAGTTATGTTTCTAGGGTTGTGCTTAGAGTCCCTGTTAATGTTTAATTGTTTGCATAAATAATGCTAGCTGGTGTTACTGACACTTCAGAACAAAGAGCTGGTCAGCCTAGCGTCAGTTAGGTGTAGGGCAGTGGTGATGCCTTTATTATTCTCAAAAGCCCCAGTGTGTTGCCCGGCCACCCTACTTTAAGCCACTGCCTGTAGATGATCAAACTGCTAGTGTTTATACAATTGTAGTCAGTAGTATTTGTTTCAATGAGAGTTCCGTGTTTGTTGTTTTAAGCCTAATAATCTTCTAAGAAAGTAATTTGGTTAAATAATTTAAATATTATAATTTTGCTGAACAGGATATCACCTATAAAATCCACTCTATAAATGTAAAACCGCTATTGGGCCTGGCGAAACAGTACAGTAACAGAAAACCACGTCTGGATGCAATTGCTAGTGATAAGTTTTCTCATTGTAATATTTTAATTTTAAATAATGTGTTCTCAAATCTGGAGTTGGAGTTATTCTGAGTTCTGTTTGCACGACTGCACGTGAATTTAAAATATGACTTGAGTGGACTTTTCTGAAACGGCATAAAATTCCAAGCAACTTTGGACTCTTAAAAATATTATGAAAAAATTATTGTTTAAAAGTTATTGCAGTTGGATAGTTTTTGGTCTTTATTTTAAAGATGTGTTGTTGAGTTCGGCCAGCCCGGCCATGGTGCCGCGGGGGCGACACCGATAGGGGTTCACAGAGGGTACTGCAAGGTGTATGGCCGGCAATGTCCAATGCCATGACTTTATTTAATAATTTTGATATTGTAATAATTATTCAGTAAAATAGTAAAATACGTCTTTATGCTCAACAGAATTTTGCTGATTTTTCAGTAATTTTAGTTTGTTTATTTTGTATCCAGACCGGTTATTTGATCTTACTAGAATGTTATAGAACATTTTACCGGAAGGTAGGCCGCCATGGTATCTTGGGACGCCATTGCGGTTGCCGTAGCTGGTCACTTTGTTGTTGACTGTTGAAGAAGCCGAACGTGTGTTGCTATTTTTCTTTTGAGTTTGGTTTCATTTTGGTTCAGTTATTTTTCTATTTAATGTGATGTTTATGTACAAGAAGATTGTATTGCTGATGTAAGCAAGGTTGCATTAGTTTTTGTGTGTAAAAATGTAATAAATGTGGGCTGTTGATTGAACCACGTGTTTAACTACCGTTCTGCATGCGTCCAGCCTTCAATACCACAAAACCCTGAGATAAGAGTAGCTTACCGCTGAGGCCGGAGCATCTATGAGAACTGATCAGTTTACATTTTTTTCTTTTTTGGGACAGTGTAATAGAACACGTGGGCAGCAACTTGTGGGAGCCTAGCACGCCGGCTCATCCATGCCACCACACTATTAAACTAGTAACGCAATGTTCCACTTTCATTCCAATGGAATGTTTTGGTACTAACTATAATTGATTCTTGCGGCAACCATTTTGTCCTAATAGTGTCGTACTGGAGCGTAGTTAATATCTCTGATGCAGAATCGTAAACATGACATTGTGGTGCAACGATTATGCGATGAAAGTATTTTTACCATTTCTGTCCTCTCAAAAATTAGATGCGACGATTACGCGATGGCGATGATTGTGCGATGAAATACGGTATTATTTCATCATTTTGGGTTTTTCTGCTTCAACCAATTTTCTTATTCATATCTATCAGTGATGTTTGCACGTTTTATTTCGGGCCGCAGCGGACATTTTTCCTCATAATTTTGTTAACTTTTTTGTTTTGTATTTTGTCCCTGTTCAGGACGCCATTGTCATCGCTGGTTGTTTTTAATGGCCATATCCTTAAACGTATTTTATTAATTTATACTTTTCCTCTATGTTATAGACACTGCAAAGTGGGAACTTGTTACTTTTCTATTTTTAATAGTGTGTAATTCATGTGAGCGCCTTTGAATCTATCCGAAAGTTTGCTGGAATGCACAACTGCGATTAGAGATTTATGCGCAGAATGCCAGGAAGTAGTGCTGCGAGCAGTAGCTCGCCACAGTCTATGAAGCAGCAAGTAAGAGGGTGGACATGCCGTCTGTGAGCGTGAGGCGATATGAGAAACTATGGAGGCCTTTGTGCTTATCAGCGTGATCATTATTTTAAGTACTAGTAGTTTCCTTTCGTTAATTACTTGGCACTAACGGCTCGCTGATGCGAACTGCGCTAGGACTACATGATTGAGAAAGTTGGTTAGTGAGGAGAAAGGTAGGCCTAGCCACATGTTGGGTGCGAGGCTTACGAGTTGTTGCCATGGAAGATGTTGAGACTTTTCTGTGACTAACGAGTTTTCTTATCGCGTTTGTGCGGCCAGCGAACCTAGCAGATAGTAATGCGTAGCATTGTTTGCATCCACCGGAGGTAGCCACGTGATCTAAAAAAATAACTCTGTATATGTCTGCTGTACCGAGTGATTAATAAAGAGGAACAAAGAACTCCTTAGTTTCAGGACTCAATTTCCTTTTTTTTCTTTCGTCTGACACCCGAACTGACTTTCTCAATGCCATGAGTGGTTCCGAGTTGTCTCGTGGCCTCGTACCTCGCTCTTGCCTTTTGACACCCACGACCCAGAACAGAACCCTAACCTGTGTGTCTCATTGCTGCATTAGTATATGATAATGAACGCCTGTTGTGTTACATTACTTGTGCAGGAGATTAAATTTAAGGACTGCATCTCTCTCTCTCTGCGAATTGTAGATATGTCCTGATAATGACAGTAAAAACTTACAGGTTTGCCATTTTTTAATATTTAACTTTTTACATGCAAATACCTGCGAGTTTGAATTAATTTTTCTGCATTGATTTATGCACCATGGCCATTTCAATGTTGGTGTTAACAATTATACAAATAAAGTGCTGAAAACTTATACGTACGCTAATTGACTACTTATGTGACCATCTGTGTAGTATTTGTAGCATGAACCACAATTAACGTAAATCTCTTACTGTGTAAATGAGTATTAAAGATTATTTTAAAAATTATTATTAAAATAGTAACATTTGGTCATCTTGCATAAGTGAAAGCTCATTATAAAGAGTACGGTTTATAACAACATATGCCCTATAACAACAACTTTATAGCGCACCATCTCTTCATAATACTTGTAAAATTATTTGGTTATAACAGCAATCTGCTATAACAACAATTTTTGTTGCCATTGAAAGTTTATGTTATAATGAGATTCTACTGTATGAGGTTTTTATCCTTCCCCATAATGTGTGTATTTCTGAATAAGTTTCTTTTTTCTTTCAGGTTCACTTGAGAACTCACACAGGGGAAAAACCATTTCCCTGCACTGTTTGTGGCAAGCGGTTTGCTCAGCAGGGCCAGCTCCAAGCACACAATCGAATACACTTGGGCGAGACATTTGAGAAGAAACGCTATAACGTGAAGTAGGAGTGTGTGTTTGTGTGTGTTTTGATGTGCCGAATTGTAATACCTTCTTTTAAATGACTGCTTGTTATAAGTCTTGTTTGAATTATCTGTGTTTTCAAAGTTTTATTGTGAGGATTGTGAAAACTGGAACTTATTTGTCGTGGCTGATTAGTGTGACTGGCACTGATGTGGTAATGTTAACTGGAAAGTGAAAAAGGTGAAACGTAGTACCAGCTGTGATTTGCACCATCACTGGGAACTATGGCAGACCGGCTGACGCAGCTGCAGGACGCGGTGAATCAGCAGGCAGACAACTTCTGCAACAGCATTGGGATCCTGCAGCAGTGTGCCCCGCCCAGTAAGTTCTCCGGGTTTGACCGCTCTGGCTCCCAGACCCCGTCGCAGAATCAACACACACAGGAGGACCATGCCCAACTGTTTGCCACAGTCATTGCTCGCTGTGCCAAGGACATTGATGTGCTGATAGAATCCCTTCCCAGCGATGAGTCCTCCACAGAGCTGCAGGTATTGGTCCATTTGTGGATCTCTTTTTACTATTTTATAGCTAAGTTAAGTGGGCTTTACGGCTTGACGACAGCTAGGTAATTACAGATTGTAGGAACTGGGAGAGAAATTGACCACTTCTTTAACTAAGTAACAATCTGGTATTCTCCTGGAGGGATTTTAGGAAACCATGGAAAACAGAGATTAGGATGGTGGGAGTTGGGAATCAAATATGGGTATACTCCTAATTGCTAGTCAACATGTTACCATTGTGCCATCTTGCTCGGTAATGTTATACAAGTTTGTACTGAGTAAAGCTAACTGCTTTTTCTGGAAGACAGAACTTTATCATACCACAGGAGTCAGAAGAATGTGTAAGATGAAATGAGAGGTGGATATAAACAATCTGTTAGTTTGTATGTGTGGGTTGATGGGAGAGGGAGGGGGGAGGTTATTAACTTGGGAAGAGGATTAAGGCTTTAGAGGTGATGTTGATGTTGCTTCAACTAACTACCAGAGTAATACACATTCTGACAGTTCTATTTCATTGTTAAGTAAATCTCTATGTATAAGTCTTATTTTCAAGTCAAGATCAGAGTGAATGGGAGGAGGGTTTCTGTTGCTTGGCTTTTGTCTGCCATGACGGAGAAAAGTGTTCTTTCTCTTACCAGCAATTTGTTTGAGCGATTGGCAATATAGCTTCGGCGTTCAAGTAAAAAATAATAAAAGTATTCGGATTAAGCTGCGAAAGTTGACTTTTTTTTTCCTTTCAGTTTTTAATGTTAAACCACTACAGTACTAAAACTAGGTATATGCGGGATCCTGACCTTCAGGAAAATTCCCAAGAAAAACTGATTGGGGAAAAAAATTTTAAATGTGCAACATTTATCATTAAGCCAATGAAAAGCAGGAATTCATCAGTATAAATACTTTGCCATTGCCACACAACCTTTTTTTTTATCGTAAAATATAGTTTAAGGCACTCTGTAAACACACAACACCACGTTAACCTAAACCTAACATACATTATTGTTTGCAAGTAAATAAAATGTTGTGAATAACATTGATTCGCTTATTCTAATACGTGTGACATTATTTTATCCATACACAGTTTTTATTAAATTACAACTTACTGTTTGTAAGAACACGTAAAAATATAGAAATGAGAATTATAAATACGGTACGTGAACATGGACAAATACAGGGATAACTACCACCCGCCATTTTAATGGCAGCCAAAAATGCTGTTGTAAACAACACACTAGTGAATATTATAATTTATATTTGAAAAATTATTGAGATATACTATTTGCATAGTGATGTAGTGCATATTGTTTAAAACAACATACAGGTGTTTTGTAAATAAATGACACTTGGACTACACATTCAACCTTACGGGTGCAGTCCACGTAATTTTTCGTCTTTTATAATTTTTATATTTGAACCAGATATTTTTTTTATTAATGTAGACATAAATTGTGACTAAATCTTCCTCTTAGGAAATTTTTGTATCCCTTATAGTTTTTGCGTAATGAGTCGTAAACGTCAACATTTGCACTTTGCGGTTTTATGCACGCCACTAAAACCAACTGACATACCAAACCGAAAAAATTCACATTGTATAACAATGTTGAAGGCTATGATTTGACATATATAAAACAAAAAATAAAATATTATTGTAATTAATTATAAATGCTAAATTTTAAAATGAAAATTTAAAAATTTCAACAATTTTTTAAAAATACACAACTGTATATTTTTTGTTTTTATATCTGTTAAATCACAGCTTACACTATTGTTATACACTGTGAATTTTTCTGTTTTGGTATGTCTGTCGGTTTTAGTGGCATGCATAAAACTGTAAAGTGCAAATTTTGACGATTAGGACTCATTAAGCAAAAACTATAAGAGATACAAAAATTTCCTAAGATGAAGATGTAGTCACAATTTATGTCTAAAATATAAAAAAAAAATCTGGTTCAAATATGAAAATAATAAAAGACGAGGAAAACTGAGGTGAACCGCCCCCTTAAGAAGATTGATGTGAAAAGAAGTAGTGGTTACGTATGTACCTATGTGTATCACATCTAGTTTCTGTCCCGCTTTTTTTTAATAATAATAATATTTTATTAACTTGCATAAACCAAAAATATCATCTACCTAACGTCAAGCTCACATGACCACAAGATAAGGAATTAAGTATTGGGAACGACGCCTACATTCCAAATTTGTATTTTTTGCATCATATAGTGAATCTTAGTCGTGCCCACCAATAAGCTGATGTGTGTAACAGTTACACTGTTTCTATACAACGTTCCTCTGAGGAACTGCTATGGATACATGGTTTTAGGACGGTTCTTGCACACAAAAATTATATTGAGAATTATTACGGGAACACCATTTTTCTTGTTTTTGTGGATTAATTATAAGCTGAAAATGGTCAGAGTTCTGTTAAATGTCTAAACAAACATGTATTAAAACTAGTTATGAAACAATTTATTAGCCGTTATATTACCTACAGTTTTGGGGTGCATAATTTCGTTATTATTTAGAAATGGATATTTTTCCGATTCTATCCTGTTTCCCCGAGGGGAATTTTGTTTCACATCCCAAAATTTTCCAACCTGAAAATTTAGTTTCTGCATATTCCTAACTGAAACCCCATCAAAATCAAATGTTAGTGAAAGTTGTACAGAATCATTCAAAAGTATGAAATTTTAGAAATTGTCAGACCTAAAAACTTAATTTAGAAAATGTAAAAAAAAAAATAGCATAAAAATATGCACCAAGGTCACTGGCGCCAAAAAAAAAAATCTTGCCCACTCCAAGAAAAACCTGAAATGACGTCCCTGACTTTATCATGAACCACTTGTATTTGTCATAAATATTTTACAGTAGTTTCATCATGTAACTTGTGTTTGGGAGTGAGGTCGCCTGTATGCTCTTCCCCCTCTAACGTCTCTAACTATAGCCACAGGGCAGAGGCATATAGTGCTTGAAGGAACCTACTGTATTTACTGTACTCGCATAATAGCTGCTTGTAGTTGACCAAATTTTTGTTCCAAAAATTTGGGTTCATCCATTCATTCAGACGAAAGAAAGAAAATTTTGTCATTATATTTTTTTTATTGTAAAAGATAATGTAAATATACACTTATAGTGTGTTTCTTATAGCTTTTACATAGTACTATAACATAATACGGCATAAAAATGGTAGAATACTGTGAAGTGTTCAGCCACTTCCCCATCTTGTTTAAATCTCTATAAAGTATTTTTTCTCTTGATTAAATTTAAATTTGTAATTACAGGGTATATGCCTGTTGGTGTGTCATGTGTTCGGGATGATACAACATGATTCAATAACCTAGTAATTGGGGACGTGATTAATTTAAATTCATCTTTTCAAAATTTAAATATAAAATAGTCAGGAATTTTAAAGTAGTCATTTGTTTATTTTCCTGGCTTGTTTGGTTTCAAATTGACCACAGTAGAATTTTAATTAATTTTGTTGATATAACTTTTCCTTGCATTTTAACTAATTTTTGAGTTTTGGCAATTTTAGTATAATGTTAAATATTCCCTGGTGAAGTGAGTAACTTCTTGTGTTGCAAGCTTCTCCAGGCTGTAGGATTTCTGGGCCGACATTGTGGTTGATCGCTTGTTTCATGGAATTTCTTCATGACGTAGGTTATTGACGCACGTAGGTCAGCCATCGCAGGGGGCTGCTTAGGGTATTGTGCCGTGAAAGTAGTTCCGCTGTTGCGCACCTTTTGTCCCCAATTATTATATTTGTGTGGATAAAGAATATTATTTTGATGTAAGATCTGTAAATTAAAATTTTGGAATCCTTTGTTTCATGTTTTAAGTGTAATTTTTACTGGTTTTGATCAATTTTGGATTCTGTTGTATCCCTCCGCTGAGGTGCGCAATTTGTTACCATGTCCATTGCCGTGAGCGAGGAAGTTCGTGCCGGGCGGTGGCCCAAGGAAGTTGTCAGGCAGTTGGTGTCGGGCGCTGGCCCGTGGTAGTTGTGCAGAGATGGCAGAAAGGGTCAGACGTGTTGCGGGCGCTGTGGAGAAGTAAGGGTGAAGTAAGAAGCCGAGATGGCGTACTCGCGCTGGTTAGGCAGTAGTCGGTGACTTTATTTTTATATGCAGCCAGTTTGATTTTTTCCTAGAACTGTACTTTGGTTTTGGTAAAAGAGGGAATAAACAATGTAACCAAGTATTTTTTTCTTTCGCTCATTACAGTATTAAAGAGCAGACACTCGGGTTTCAGCACGGACATGGAAATAGCATAACCTCGACAAAGTAATGGTGATTTAGCGGAACTTGTAAAGGGCACTGGAACTCACCAGCATACCTTATGTTTAGGACATTAAGTTTTAGTGGTAATTATCCTTTCCTTCATATTACAGTGTAATAGTAGGCATAATTGTGTAATTTGACTATGTTTTGTAAGTGAGTGGTTTGAGGGCCAAGGACATGGACAGAGATAGGTGCTACCTGTAGCTGCAGTGTGGAAATTGA
>PNEQ01003421.1:0-14153 GCA_003012365.1 Medauroidea extradentata
GTCCCTGTTCGGGCGATAAAATGTGACGGGGCTCCGTCTACGTCGCCGATGTAGTTGTTGTTGATTCGGGGACGTAACTCTCCTCCGTTGCTATTGCAAGTAGTTAGCAGGCAGAAAATGGCAAAACACAGCGAGCTGATGCAGAGGCGGTGTCTATTATGTTGATGCCAGGATAGCAGTGAGGTTAGTCCGAAACGGATAAAAAATAATAAGAAAAAAATTATATCGGCATTTTTTTTTTTTATTTAACCTTTCTTTTGATGCATTTTAACGGACAAAAGCAATTCATAAAGCGAGTGCTTGCCCAGAGTTAGTTGAGGTGACTTTTCTATGTACTTATTACGACTTGCCGCTTCCCTCCGTAATAGTACTTTGTCCGGCACTTTATCTACCTTAGTTCTGACTACGCGGTTACCAATACCTACTTCCGGTTACATTACTACAAAATAAAAAGGCAGTATGCCAAAAAAGGAGAGACAAACAAAAAGACTGATCTCTTCTAACGAATCCGTCCTCTAGGCTACACAGCCCCTCTACCACGTTTAACACGTCCTCCTCTTGCCGCCATGACGCCCCAACTAATAAAAACACTCAACCGGCCATCTCCCGGTGACCGTCCACGAGCTCCGATGTACGACGACTACTGACCGATTACAAACTCAGACAAAACTTAGCCGGTTATCTCCCGGTGACCGGTCACGAGCTTCGATGAAACACAACTAACTTTCCTGGGCGGAAACCCGGACTTACTCGGCCGAGCGGTGGAGGGATACATGAGGATCCAACTTGCCTAAAAAGCTGGTTAATTGACGTTTATAACCTAAAAATTGTGCGTAACATAGATACTGATAAATTTACAAAGCATTTTATTCCATAATACCAGCTAAATATTCATTAGTTTATTAATTGGGGATGTGCAGCGTCATCAATCTGTCGCGGATCACCACCTTCACTGAGTTTTGCGCCCAACACGACCACCCACGTCGATCGAGAAACGCCCGGCAGAGCTCATCGTATTCCAGCACGTCCCTGTACGTGCCTCCAGGCGAGTGAACTTTGACCTGCCTGCCAGATAAATCCATCCAAGCACAGGCTAGCTCAGAGCTTATTTGAAATTTTAAAAGCCAGCACTTCTCTGTACGTGCTTCCAAGCAAGAGAACTACGACTAGCCTGCCACATACATCCCTTTCCAGGCGAAGCAAGCCAAGAGGCCACTTGAAATTTAAAAAATCCAAACAAGGCAAAATATAAGAAAAAATTACTTAGCAAAGATGCTTGAAATTAAATTAGCTTTAAAATGAGTCCAAACACGACATAAATCTGATAAAATTGACACGTAAAATTTAATACATTTCTCTTTCTTTAAAAGTTAAATTTTAAATTTTGAATAGACTTTTACTGTTAATTTCTCTATTAGCATCCCCAATTAATGTGTTGGATCTCGCCGTATACATCCTTATCCCTGGTTAAGTTGGCCTACTTAATTTGTTATAAACAAAAAAGAAAAAAAAAATATCAAGACAAAAAAAAATTGAAATTACTGTATGATAAGAGGCCAAGTAAGTGCTACGTGCCAGTGCACGTTACAGTTAACACTGACTTGCTTAGAAATAATGTAGATATCACGATCACAACGAAAGCCACTTGTAGGCCTATTTTAGGAAATACACTCATAAATACCAAGTCACACGAGTTGAGAAACTTCCGTGGAATTAAAAATCAACTCAGTTTCTCAAATTGAAACTAGTACAAATATGAAACTTTAGGCAGTATGTTTTCCATTTGAGGCATGTAGAAGCAGAACTATGAAACAAAGCAATTTCATTTGCATTAAAAATGCTGCTTCTGTTGAGAAAAGCACGTAATTATTCACAAACATCTCCAATGAACTAAAATGAACAAAGTATCCACCACACTGAATGATAAAGCCCTGACATTAATTAACTTTTGTTATCCTCACACTTCAGAACACAACTACAGCATGTTTATATTTTGTAACAATAATATTGTGGCAATTTTTCTCTGTACCTTATGAAAATGAAACTTCACACTTCCTACATCCTTATACATACTCAAGAAGACTACACAATTTGAGGTTACGAAAACATATCAAAACTTTACTTTACATGCGAGACGTTTGTATTGCAAAAGTCAAAAGTGGCTAAAGTCATAATCAATACAATTTTAATTTTTGATGATTTGGATTTGGAAGTAACAGTGGATATACAAAGCATGTGTTTATAAGTCAGTTTCGATACTGTACATGAATTTGCTTTGTTAGATATATGTTTTTCGAAACACATAATCGCCTACACAGTTTGTTTTCTTTCTCTTCAACACAATTGATGCACTTGCACTCACTTATACTTTCATGCTATAATACCTCAAATTATTATGACTTTTTGCAAAGTATAAAATTTGTTTTAACTTAAACGAGTCACAAAATTTTCACAATTGCCATCGCCATCTTGTCTTACCACTATTCTCTTGTTAAGTATTTAACTGACGTTTCCTCGGCAGATTAGCTAGCCAGAAAATAAATTATCTGGCTAGCGATAACAGGAGTTTATACAACGCATTTGTAGCGTAATCAGAGAATAAAATTTATGCCAAGCGCTAACCAGTGTTGATACTATCATGTACATTGTGGGTCAAATTAGATTACGATTTCGTGGCAGCACTGGAAGTTTTGACAAGAGGCTTACGCAAATCACAACATGCGATAATATTGTTACCCTTCTCCGCAACATATGTAAAATATTTTTCAATGTCGAGACCAAGCCAGCATAACAAAACAATCCCTCGTAACGGGGCTGGTGTGTGTATTATGATGATGTTGATGATGTCTCTTTTCGGGCACCAGTTTTAACGGGGCTGGTGTGTTGTTGAGTGTAGAGTGTTGATGATGATGTCTCTGTTTGCGGCAACACTTGTAATGTGGGTGGAATGTGTTGTATGTTGATGTCCGGAGTTGCTTTTGTAGGTGTTTGTCAATGCTGTTTCATATTCTGGAAGTTCTTACTGCCTAAGGTCGTTTAGTAAAGAAAAATCAAATTGCAACTGGAACAGTGCTGATGATATTTCCAGGAGATAATTTGATTAAAGCGGGAAATGTTTGTTAATAAAATAAGAAATACCAGTTCAGTTGCTTTGCTTTATATTTTCCAGTAAGACTTTTGGTTACATGATTTTTCCGCAAATATAGTTATTTTATAATTCTAGACTCTTGGTTTCAGAACAATGAGAACAACGAACTTAAGTTTTTTTTTATCGACAGAAGACAACAAAAGAAAAAAAAAATATATTTTTTTTTTTTTTGGGCTGTTTGGCTACGCACTGCCGCAAGTTCGCCACAAAGTAGCTTGCATGCTGGAATTCCACTTGTTGCTCGACCACTACTCGACTACTACTCAGTACAAAAGTCAACACAACATACAAGTGATCTGACTACATCATGAATACGGTAAAGGCGAAGCTTTCCTCCGCTACTAGTTGCTTCCTTTTATTTCTACCTTACTACAGCTGTTTCATTGATTCTTGGTATACTAACGACGAAAATAGTGAAAATACCAACACTGGCAGTCAAACTAGTTGCGCCAGCGCCCCTTTAGTTTTCCTGTACAGCCCCACTTCCTAACCGCACCTTCACACCGTCCGCCCTCTCCAGCTATCTTTTCAAGACTCCTCGTTCCTACATCAGCACGTCCGTTCCCGACTGACCACACAACTAGATTCCCTTGTTCGTGGCGAACGTGCGCATCGAAGTCACCCGGCGGAGTGATACACTATGATCTAACTTCTTTTAAATAACAGACAGTTGAGATTTATACCGAAGGAAAACTACATAACGCAGTTATAGACAAATTTGCACAATTTTCTATTGTACAGTAACAGCTAAATATTCATTAGTTTATTAATTGGGGATGTGCTGCATCATCAATCTGTCGCGGATCACCACCTTTTCGTAGTTCTGTTGCACACGACACTACCACCCACGTTGAAGGCTTAACGACATGCTGCCCTTGCAGCATTCCAGCACGCCACTGTATGTGCCTCCAAGCGTCTGAACTCTGGCCTGCCTGCCAGACAAATCCCATACCAGAGGAAGCAAACTAAGAGGCTACTTGAAATTTCAAAAATCCAAATGAGGCCAAATATAAGAAAAAGTTACTTAGAAAAATTGCTTAAAATTAAATTACCTTTAAAATGAGTCCAAACACAATATAAATCAGATAAAATTGACACATAAAATTTACTACTTTCATCTTGCTTTTAGCTGTTATACCTTAAATTTTGAATAAATTTTACTGTTAATTTCTCTGCTAGCATCCCCAATTAATATGTTTGGTCCTGCCGTATACATCCTTATACTTGGTTACGTTGGCCTGGTTATGAACAGCAACAAAATATTAGTAGAAAAAAGTTTAAATTACTATGTGGTAAGAGGCCAAGTATGTGCTACGTGCCAGTGCACGTTACACCCTGTGCTGTTAATTTCAATTTTCATAGTCAACAAGACACACAGGAACGACAGATACTGTACCAAATATTTGACTGTACATCATAGACACAGTCTACGGCAAGGGATTGTCGCCAACCTAATTGCTAAATATTTTGTTGTTTATTGTGCAAAATCATAAATTAGTTGTGTGAATAGTGGCAAACATAGTGAATAAAATTATTCTTTATTTATGTGAACGAATATAGGAATGCAAAAATACAGTTCAAATTTCTAAAATAAAAGATATGATTATGACAATAACATTTATCCTGCATTAATGATTATGACAGTAACATTGATCCTGCATTAACAAAGTTTTCTCCACCCTCCACCTGGGACCCCCCTCCACTGCCACCCTCTCACCCTCTTGAGCAGTTCATACCACTCCTACTGACAAATGTCTCGGATCCAGCCTTTGCTAGCTCTCTCCCCAACAACAGTAACATCACACCCTCTGAACGCAAAGCCATCAAAGGCCTACAGAACAACAGTGAAATAATGATACTGTCAGCTGATAAGGGCTCTACTACAGTCATTTTAAACAAAGAGGACTATATTCTGGAAGCAAAAAAACAACTGGAAGATTCCACCACCTACAGACAACTGCAAGAGAACCCAACAGCCGAATTCCGCGATCAAATCCAACACTTCCTAAATACCCAAGGACCACTTCGGGGGCTCTCCCACAAATCTGTACAGCTTCTCACACTATACAACCCCACTACACCTGTTCTGTACCTACTACCCAAGATACATAAAGAACAACGGCCACCCTCAGGACGACCCATTGTGTCGGGATGTGGCAGCCCGACAGAAAGGATCTTGGCTTTGATGGATGCTCACCTCCAACCTTGGGTTCAGCTGCTTCCCTCGTACATACGAGACACCAACCACTTCCTAGAACGCCTAAGAAACCTGAACATCTCATCCCATGATGCCTACCTGGTAACCATTGATGTAACATTTCTCTACACCAACATCCCCCATACATCAGGACTATCTGCCATAGAACATTATTTGAACCAGAGATCCCCAAACAGCAAACCCTCCACAGCTTTCTTAGTTGAATTGGCCAGACTCACTTTAAATAATAACTTCAGATTCCAGAACAACCATTACCTGCAAATCAAGGGTACCGCCATGGGCACACGCATGGCCCCTTCCTATGCCAACCTATTCGTGGGCAAATTTAAACACAATTTCCTGAGCCATCAGCCCATCCATCCACACTGTTGGATGCGATTCATAGAAGATATCTTCATGATCTGGACCTCTACCGAAGACAGCCTTCTCACTTTTCTCAACAACCTCAACTCCCACAGCCCATTAAAATTCACCTGGAACTATTCAAAATCCCATGCAATATTTTTGGATATAGAACTGACTCTCCACAATGGAAAAATTGAAACAGCTGTCCATACCAAACCAACCAATAGCCTGCAGTACCTCCACTTTGACAGCTACCACCCATACCACGCTAAGAAATCCCTGCCATACAGCCTCGCTACCAGAGCCAAACACATATATTCCACCCAAACAGACCTTAACAAACAGTGTGAGCAAATAGCCAAGGCCTTCATAAACAGAGGTTACCCGAAATCACTGGTACATGAACAAACACAGAGAACCACTAGAACTAGTGAC
Source organism: Medauroidea extradentata (assembly GCA_003012365.1). Lineage (NCBI taxonomy): Eukaryota > Metazoa > Arthropoda > Insecta > Phasmatodea > Phasmatidae > Medauroidea > Medauroidea extradentata. The sequence continues at coordinate 6,147 of PNEQ01003421.1, forward strand.
GACTCAACCAAGCTTGGCAATTCTGAAATCCCCCTGGTTGTCCCATACCACGAAGGTCTGCACAAACTCAAAACAATACTGAACTGTGGGCACAAAATCCTGGCCTCCTCACCACTCATCCAAAACTTGCTAACTTAACCACCAAGGCTGGTATTCAAACGTTCCCCCAACCTCCGTAACAAACTGGTTCGCCCCAAACTGCCAGCCATTACCACATCGGATGATAGAACCACCCCCAGGGGTTCTCACCCTTGTAATAAACCACGCTGTGGCTCCTGTGGTATACATCAACCTTCCACATCATTCAATAGCAGACAGACTAATCAAACCTACCCCAAACCTACCCCAAACCTCATCTACCAGCTACAGTGCACTCACTGCAATGCAGAGTATGTCGGCCTAACCACCAACACTCTCAGACAGAGGATGAATGGCCACAGAGCTGACACCAAAAAAGCCATAGCTGGAGCGGAGGTTGATCCACATGAGAAGCCAGTTGCTGCACATGCAGCACTTCATAACTCCAACTTTGATTCCTGTTATACAACCAGAGTGGTGAGGGCCCTACCACAGTTGAATAACAAAGCAGAATTAAGACGCTGGGAACTGGCACATCAATACATCACAAAATCCAGACAGCCACCTGGCCTTAACCTCAGATAACAAACCCACCTTTCAAACTTCCCGCCGCACCTTAGTTTGCCCTCTGGCCACTAGGTGTACTGATTACCAACCACCGCTGGACAATATCAGTGTGCCTCCACTCACCTGATGAAGCTGATGTAGTCTGCGAAACGTTGTGACCACGCGTCCGCGGAGAAATGTGTTTGTCCTATTTGTGTGTGTTTCTATCTGCGAATACCATCCTGTGAGTACTTGTGTACAATTCTGTTTGAATTGTAATTAGTAGCCTAGCGGCCTTTCCCGCCATTGTCCTAAAATATGTAATTTGTTTTAAATTGTTTGATACTTTAATATAAGAGTGAGTTTATGTCTATGAAATACTACAAATTGTGCAAAATTTAATTTTAAGTGATTGCGTACATTTAGAGAATATAAAGAACAAAAAGAAATGTTGAATATGTTGGGAATTGTACCGTCATCACCTCAAACGTAATTTGTAATAGTAGTACTGTAACCACGCATTTATCCACCTACGCCACCAGTTCATGTAAGTTTTATCAACTATAGTTGTTTCGTATGTTACTTTGCATTTTAAATTGTACTGTACTTCATTTGTTTTATATTAATAGCTTTGATTGTTGACAAGCAAAACCAACAAATTTATTATTTAACATAAAATTAGACTTTTTATATATATATATATATATATATATATAATGGAATGAACCTCTAGTTATCTATTACAAACATATACATTTTACTGATTTAACTTCTCTGAAATGATAGTATTCCAAATAATGAAATAGGACCGTCTTTTAAGCGTTATTGGACCCTACCTTTTTTTACGTTTGAATCTCGGAACTGGAAAAGGCGGTAAGTCGAATATAACACACCTGTCAAACACCTCTTCGTCTCTAGCGTGAAGTACTAAATTAGCGTGAAGTACTAAATTAGCGTGCTATGTTTTAGTAAAAGTTGTTTTTCAACGGGACTTCAAGCAATGACCCTGTTATTTTATTCGTGGAAGATATGTGGTAAAGTCCAATGCAGGTTTCTATGATTTTGTTTTACATTTGTGGTTGATATTTTCTTAGCTACAGCAACGTGAAAAAGTCATTTTTAGCACGTTTTTAATTAGCAGATAGCATCTTTAAAATCTTGGACACAGTTTGAAGTGTCTTCTTTTTGTAGACAAATGCATTGGAAACATTTTTAATAACTACACAAGAAAAAATACTTTCCTGCACCACACTACAATATGTCTCACTCACCAGGTCAACTAACTCTTAAGCTAGAAATGTGCCTCGTTACATGTTTACATAAAGTCACAAGGGTAGCTTAGGTTCTAAGCGGCGTTTTGTAGCATACAAAAAGTAAACCAAACTAATTAATTGCTTGTATTTGATTGTACCTTGGCTAATAATTGATAATAAAGCATCTTGATATACCTATGAACCAGAAAACCTGCAGTTCACGTCTCGTAAACGCCTTAATTATTGCATGGCATTCGTGATTGTTCGAAATTGTTCATGTACTATTGGCCGTCATAAGCGCATGCTTTGTTAATCTGGAAGTAGTGACAAACAAGCTCGTCTTGAAGGATGTGATCTTAACTAAGATTGCCTTATTCTTTGGACTATGAAACTTGGAGTTGAAAAGTGCTGTATTAAGAAATAATATTCTCTTGGTCAAGTTGTTACCTAGAGACATTATTAGGGACAAGACTTTATGGTGTTATTTTTTGGTAAATTTTGTTTTTAAAATCAGACATTTCGGTGTTATTATTTTTGTGCTGCTTGTATTTTCAAAAATCCATTAAATTAAATACACTATGCTTATCTGTGCTACAATAAATATAATGTAACGCCAAATCAGTGGACCTAAAAGCAAACTATAAAAAATATTCAAGTCAATCAATGATTTTAAATGCACTAAAATGCTACCATTGAGAGACTAGGTGTATGCCAAAGGAGGGAAAAAAAAAGAGAAACCCAGTGTCTATATGTGGTTTTTGCGAGATGCAGTGTCACGGCGTGAAATGTCTACTGGCATGTCGCTTCCGGAAGGAGTAGGGGGTAATGGTTGTGTTGTCATGAATGGGAGGGGAGGCAGTTATTTTTAGAATGTCCAACGAAAAGTGGTGAAACATGCGAAGGAAACTAATAATTTAGAAGCAGGCCGAAAGTTTTGTGTCAATGAAAGTAACGTGCATCTTTGGTGGAAAAGTATAGAAAAACTTATGGTTGCAGAAATGTCCCATGAAGATTTTAGGGGATGTAAGCATGGGAAGTATCCTGAACTGGAAGATGAGTTGGCATGGTGCGAGAGAGAGAGTCGGTCGAAACCAATGCCGGTTGGCTAGCTGGTACAAGGAAGGACGGAAGCCTTGCCTCTTCTGCCTCCTCCCTCCCCCTGCCAAGAGCGGTCTTGGCCCGGGTGCTTGCGAGGCTATCTCTGGTGAGCGCTAGCTAGCCGGCTGCCGCCCACACACGACCGGTTTGCATCGTACCTACGCTACGACCCAGTGTCAGTGTCGAGTAAACGCGTGGACGTGACTCGTTTTCTACGCTTCATTCGTAAGTGGCAAGTACTTCTTGCACGTGACGTGACAGTCCGTGGCTGTTGATTTACATTTTCTCTTCAAATTTACTTCAGGGAAAATGTGAAAGTTTGCGACCTATAATTTTTGTATTAGTACTGTTAAATACTGCATTTTGTCAGTACCTTGTGGAGACAATGCCGCCGAAAATACCTATTAGCGAACGTGCGAAACCGTTTTCCAGTGATGGGATGGTGAAATCTGGGGATGTTTTACTTTCCCGTTTTTGCAACAATGCTATGCAGGTGATGTGAGACATTCTTCAAGCAAAGGCCCATGATATCGCTCGTGAAAAAGGAATCTCGTTGGTCCTAACGTCAGCTAAGCAGACGTGGAAGGGAGGGTGGGTGGGTGGGTGGCTAGTGTAGGGTAGGTCTGGCAACGGTGGCAACTTCAGCTTGTACGAGCTGCCACTGATGTCACAGCACAGTGTCTGCATTCCAACAGTCCTCCCCTTCTCGCTCTTGACTCTCTTACCATCCTCTTGTTTACCGCTACTGGTCTGCATCATTCCCTCCCTCCACTGCTTTTCGCCTACCCCTCCCCCATCACTTGCCCACATGCTCCGTTCTAGAATTCTTCCCCTTTCCCGCTGGCTGCCTGTTCCCGCACTGCCCGAGGCTCTGCGTACAGCATTCACCGTATTACATTATGAGGCCATGCAATTTTATTTTACAATTTGAGTAGTTCAAAATTGCCATTCCCACTGTATGCGATAATGCATTATATGCAGAAAAATATGGTAAACTACAGAAAATAACTTAAATCTAGGATGCCGATACAAAATTCGCGATATTTTGCATTTTCAACTTGAATTTTTTTATTTTCCATTTTGACACCAATTTCGGTGTTCTTTCGTTTCTTTGCGATTCACCATATAATCGTGTCCGTAATCATTATGAATACTGCCTTAAGGATGATGATAATTTTGTTTCGAGAGCATGGTTTTAGTGTACAAAGTTTTTGCCTTTTGTTAACAATCTTATTGTTGGGCTTATGGAATATTCTAGATTTGATTTCAATGTTTGAACTAAATTTTGCAAAAAAATTCACCTTCTCATGAAACCATGTTATCGTGCCTCTAGTGACAACTAATGTTTATGATTATCGTTAAAAAACAAACATTTTTAAAAATGGCTGCGATCTACCTAACCTAGTTACGCAATCTACCAGTAAATCGCAATTGACGTGACCCCTGCTTTAAAGGTTGCAACACCTCAATGCAAATAATTTATGGCAATATATTTTTAAGTATCAGTGATTGTTATGGTGGGCTATTAAGCTGTCCTTTGGTATACATCAATCACAAGTTTTATTTAAGACGTGAAGCAATTTTCTGTACAGCTTGATGTCTAAGATTTCAACCCCACAGTTAGAATTATTGCGAACAGGGCAGAACTGCACATGGGTAACAAAGTGATATAGTTTAATTGAATTACATGTACATAACTAGGGAATTCAAAATTTTCATACACACATATAATTTGCATCATTATTATCACAATAAAACCTTGATATATGCATCAGAAAATTCATAATTCTCAGCAGTCGCTGTCAAAATTGCAATAGAGACCTAATCATAAAAATTGACATGTACATTTGTATTAAAGACACATTAAAATATGTTTCCACGCATTAATGTTACGTAATAGATGTAACTGTTTTTTTGACTCGTAGATCCGTCGCGTCCACGGGCTGAGAATACTATCTTTTACAAAATGTTAAGATAGCTATTTGATAGCCTAGAAAAGCAATGCTCAATAGTGAAGGCACATCTAAATTGCATGAAGCCATGCATTCATTAAAAAATGTTCACAATTACAAACATTACAAAGGACATCACTCTACCCTAAACTTTCGTAAACCAAAAGCTGAAATTTTGAGGGTGGCAGCCAAAATAATTTGAAAACACCTAAAATCTGAAAATAATTAATAGATTGGCCACAGCCGCCTTGCATACCATCGGAAACAAGTCCAATTTCAACTATGTTGGAACACATACACTCACATTAGTTTTGCATAAGGTTGATTGCCCATGAACTTTTACCAACAAAGTAAACAGCTCACAACACACGAGGCAAACACGTTTGGCAGAGCTTGCAAACACACATGCGAGAGTTGGGGGGGATGGGGGGAAGTAGAGGGGGAATATAAGAGATCAAAAAGAAGTGTTAAACAAGAGCATAGAGAACCAAAGAATTGGGACTGGAGCCAGTTACTGGTAGCATAATAGTCCCACTGTGCGCCACCATCACCTACATGTCTCATCCCATTTGGTGCAGAGGCTTGGTAGTAGTTGTACTTTGATTCACTGGTTTTATTTACCTTCAAACTTAGTCCATTCTGAGGGTTTGTTGGTTTTACATTACTATTTGCTGTAATAGTATCAAATTTTTAAATTGATTTTTAATTTTTTACAAGAAATCAGTATAAAATGATTTTAGCAAAATCTGCGTGCTGCTGAAAATTAAAAAGTGTAATTAGTGTTTTTTTTCGTGACCAGGGTACAGTTATTCTCCTAGAAGACAATGTACAGTGTTGTTTTGGTAGAATGTTAATGTGTTTTGTTGTTTAGATCACTCGTTAACCCACAAGTGGAAGGAGCCCAAGTTCCCAACACAGTGTTGGTTCTTGACACTACATTGTCATCATCTAGCGCTGCTGCCTGCTTGCCACAAGTACCAGCGTCGCCTGCGTGCCCTGCGGGACCTGCATAAATTGGTAACATTCCCTCTCCAATGTTGTTTTTTGTCTTTGCATGCTTGTCCACACACGTACGTGCGCTCGCAAGCACGCACACGCGCACACGTACTGCTACTGTGTAAAATAAACATTTGTCATGGGTTTTTGGAATTCGCCGTCAGATGTTCTGGGTTTTACTATCACAGATAGTATTTGTTTATTGGTACACATATTTATCAGACAATAAACTGCTATAGTTTTTTTTTTTTTCAATAGTTATTTTTTAAAATAATATGTGTGTGTTTGCTTGGGGCATAGTTGCGCATGTGAATGTGTATGTGCACACGTACACAGAATGTTCACCAAAGTATGTTAGAAATTTTGCGAGATGATTCCTTGTTAAAATAAGGTAAAACTCTATAATGCAAGATTTCGACTGGTGCAAATCTTTAGAGGGAAATCAGCAATTGAAAATTGACGTTGAAAACCAACATGTTTTAAAATAACTACATAAAAGGATAAATCCTTAAATAATTACATTCTGAGTATGTTTTAACAAAAATATCTGCATTTACAAGGAATCATCTCTTTAAAGTTTTTAACGTGTACTTTCATGAACACCTGGTGCATACCTATATATGTTTGTGTGTGTGTCTACTTATACACATACACACACACACACACACACATACATACATGTGTGTATAGGTGCAGACATGCACATAGTTGTTTTTTTTTTACTGTAACATTACTATCTGGTTACTGTGCCCCGCTTCCCTTACTCTATGCTTTACGCAGTTCTCAGACAATCCAGCACTACTAGTCCTGGCTAGCCCTAGAGGCATGAAACCTTGTCTGAGTGTGGGAGGCTAGCGTCCCCTGGGAGAGTGGCGTCCCTTGGGAAAGGCCAACGCTACGTACCTCCTGGGTACAGAGAAGTGGCTTCAGAATTTCTTTTATTAAGTGGGAGGCTTGTAAACCACTCACCTAGAATAGTTGGCAGATTAGTTTCTGCTTCCGCTCGGAGAGTGAGGGGGTTCTTTTAGGCACCTGGCGATCTACTATCAATTCCTGGGTGCGGCGATGTAGGAGCGCCTGGCGCAGAGGTGTCTATAACAGGCTGATTAAGTCTGCTCGGTTGCATCGGAGCTCCTTCAGGGTCTGTCTAAATCGAATACGGGTATGTGGCTGGGCTTGAGCGACCACTAACTGTTGATCATGAACACTAAGTTCTTGTATTCTTGTAAAGTTGGCTCTGGGCCTGGTATTTTTGTTAGTTCAGGAATAAGTCCTGCGGGGAGCGGCTCTGGCTCCTGCTCTAAACGTCTGCGAGCTAAGGCGGCCTGCTGCCTTGGGCTAATGTTTTCCAAACTATCAATTTCTACCTGGGTTACATGTAGTACCAATTCGGTCATTGAAAGAAATAAAAATATTAAAAAAAAGTTATTTTTCACTGATATATTGAGGAAAATATTAGCACAGTTTATACACAAACTTTACAATGGGTCCTAATGCACTGATTGATTATTTATAATACTTTACAGACTGAATCAAACTAGAGAACTTCTTGTACTACGCCACGTGTTTTTACTTTGCGGGAGCCTCTAACCAGTACTTCCGCTTACAGCAGATATGGTGCACCTTGTGGCGGCCGACCGAACTTCCGGGTACTCTCCCAATGATTGTAGTGCGCCCGCTAAGGTGACAGACTCATTACCTCATCACTAGGCACTCGGAACAGTCAGGAATATTGGGAAGGAGGGTTTAGGTGGCGGACTACCGCCACAACCCATAGGTATGTGGGAGAGAGGTTGATAGAAGGTCAGGGTAGGAGGGTGTAGGTGGTGGACTACTGCCACAACCCATAGGTATGTTGGAGAGAGGTTGGTTGAAGATGAGGGTAAGAGGGTTTAGTTGGCGGGCTACTGCCACAACCCATAGGTATGTGGGAGAGAGGTTGGTTGAAGGTGACAGTAGGAGGGTTTAGGTGGGAGCCACCGCCACGACCCATAGGTATGTAGGAGAGAGGTTGATAGAAGGTGACAGTAGAAGGGTTTAGGTGGCGGGCCACCGCCACAACCCATAGGTATGTGGGGGAGAGG
>PNEQ01003423.1:7633-25508 GCA_003012365.1 Medauroidea extradentata
CAACACGCGCTATTGCCGTTACGCATCTCGTAAATGAGGGCATATTTTATTTGAATTTGTAACGCAAAACCGCCACTACAACAGACATGACACACGCTATTCAATAATTCAAGTTTCGTTCAGTTCTACTGCCACGAACAACGACGACGCACTTCAGAAACAATAATTAACGTATTTTCTTAACATGTGAAATAAAACGTATGTTGTTTTTAGGCTGGCAAACGTAAAACATAATATACAGATTACCGATGGTTTCACATCATTTCGGCAATGATACTCAAAGTAATTTCCAATACTTTTGAATGTGTATATACTCAAAACGGGAAAACGCACGCAAATTATGCAACCAAATATGCAGCTTGGCGGCGAGAACCTAACTCTGATGCCACCTGTTGGTGGAGTTTTGAACTGTCTGAAGCACGGAGAAAGCGAAAAAGGCCACAGCGAGTCGAGGTCGACGATAGAGTCACAAAATTCTCGCGCCAATCGAGTCTAATTATAACGTATGTATGAATGACAATAAGATCATAAGTAAATATTTTGAAGTGTATTAAATACAGACAGGTCGAGTTCGTCATATGTTCTTTCACTAATGTTGTATTCAAATAGGAAAATACACGGAACTACGTACAATAAATCGCTACCAACCATACAAGCAGTAAAGTAACTCTTGTTAGTGGTGATGTATATGCAGTAACTGCTAGTGATTTTTTTCAGAGGTTAAATCTTTAGTGCTCACTTTATTCCGAATGGCCTATAATTAGATAAACACTGTAATTACAAACGAATATTAAGAAACTGACTAATTAGCAGTTTTAAAACGAATCATTGCAGCAAGTTCTTTTGAAACTTAGTTTTTATAACATTTCTGTGAATTTACATAATTGCTCACTATGTTTTATTTATTTCAATCATATATCATGACTACAGTTAGACACGGCTTGTCCGTGTGTTCATATTCTTTGTTTTATAGGACAAAATAGTGCTGGATCGGAATCAGTCTTTATTTGTTTCTCTTTTTGGCATACTGCCTTTTTATTTCTAGTAATGTAACCAGAAGTAGGTATTGATAACTGCGTAGTCGGAATTAGGGTAGATAAAGTGCCGGACCAAGTACTACTACGGAGGGAAACGGCAAGTCGTAATCCGTAGATAGAAAAGTCACCTCAACTATTTCTGGGCGAGCACTCGCAATGTTAATTGCCTGTGTCTGTTAAACTGCGTCAAAAGAAAGGTTAAATAAAAGAAAGAAAATGCCAACATTATGATTTTTATTTATTTATTCATCTGTAGCTGAGTAACCTCACTGCTATCCGGGCATCAATATAATAGGCACCGCCTCTACATCAGCTCGCTGTGTTTTTGCCATTTTATTCTTTCTGCCTAACGACTTGCAATAGCAACGGAGGAGAGTTACATCCCCGAATCAACAACAAACACTACATCAACGAAGACAACGTGACGTAGAGCTGCCCCACTACATTCTGGCGTCCCCGAACAGGGACATAACCTCTAACAACTATATATATATATAAACACCACAACGTAGAGTAGAAGGAGACCCGTCACATTCTGGCATCCCCGAACAGGGACATCATAACCTCCAACATCTAGATAACAACGTGACGGCGGGGAAGACCCACTACATTCTGCCGCCCCGAACAGGGACGTAACCTCCAAAATATATATAAATAACAACAACACGGAGACGTAGAGCTGCCCCGTTACACGGTGTATGACCATATTTATTTTGTTTAACAATTCATTCACATTGCGAGATTTTTCAAAAAAATTATAAACATTAACTTTTCAAATAAATCTTGAAACAGTACAGTATAAATTATAAGAATAAACGACTAAAAAAAACAGTCCAGCTTATATTTGGTATGGTTGTAACGATTTTTTTTTTGTATTCAAAAGTCTGCTCAAGTGTAATGTTATTTGTAACACAAACATAGTCTGCATTTGTTTCGGTCACTTACATCAGATACTTGTATGTACACTTTTGCACTATTATTTTGTACGGAATTGGTGTCTATACAGTTGGTACTGTTTCGTTTTCACAGTTTGTGTGGTCTAGTCTATATCAATCATATCTTACCACTACTGTCTTTTAATTTATCTACTAGCTGTACACTACTACTATGTGTACCTATATTTTTCATGGATTTATGTCATGAAAATGTTATATAGTAAAACGAATAAATTACATTTCAAATATAAGTTCAGAAATATGTTAGCTCTCAAATATTACTATAACATTAAAATTTAAACAAATAAAACAAATGTTATGCTTAGATTATTTCTTGTATACACCAAAGTAAAGTTATAGAGTGTAAAATGTAAGCTTATATTACGCACACGATTATTTCATGCGGATAGTGTCGAAACTATTAAGAAAAGCGGTGAGAACGAAAGTATAACTGATTTTTTTTGCCAAAAATTATTTCTCGTAGTACACAACAGTTTTCTGCACAGCATTTTCTGTTCTGCACAGCTTTCATGATCACTACATGTTGTGTAAATAATTTTGCTTACGCTCATAATCCCAGCAAATTTTCAGAAAAATTGTGCATATCCACTACAAAAAATAATTATGTCACTTAAACGCCCTTAACCAAAGTTAAGAACTCGACTTCTGCAGAGTTATATGTATCAACAAGGCGGTGGCCAAGATTCAGCCATTAATCTATGAAGTTTTTTTTTTTTTTTCATTAACTTTTGAAGAAAACAAATACTAATCAGTAATTCTTTGCAACTGAACTTCAGTGATTAATTAAATAAATGAATTGTAACCACAGAACAATATAAAAAATAATCAGTAATTTTTTTCACATTTTCAAAAATAAGTGCAATACTTGTTTAGCAACTGTGTGTATGAGGAATAAATTACTCTGTGATTTAAATTGAAACATACTGTGAAAAAATAGCACTGGTTCCCTACAACTATAAAATGTACTATGTATTTGTAAAATACACAGAGTTTAAAGTGGTACTAAAGTATACTGATTATACGCTAATGCAGAGACAATATGACACACAAATAATTTTGGCAACTTGATGTTACTTCCCTTATGACCCTTATGAGTGGAACAACACCAGAGGTCCAGAATATTAAATGTAAACATTTTCATTAGGCAAAAATGTGTCGCAAAATAAACTGCAATCATCCAAATAATTACATGTTTCACAAATCCAACGTAGTTTACCTCTGAATATTTTCATTTTCAGCGTCCTTAATAATAAAATTATATATTAACCCTGCCATTTAAAATTTAAGACAGAAGTCAGCATCATAAGGAACAATACTAGACCTAATACTTTTTAACACTCATTGCACACGACACACAGTCTCCAAAATCACACACATGTATTTACATTTGTGGTGCCACTTTAAGGTACAATAAATGAATTGAAGTTAAACAGCCAAAAATGGTCATTTGAGTTTTAATTTTAGTTAGCTAGATTTAATCATAATTAGTGTGTGGTGGGACGCAGCAAATGCGTAATTTCGGTCAAGAGCTTCAAATGTGTTGCGGTGTGTTCGTAAATACGTTTTTTTAATGAAACTATTCCACATGTGCCCATTGTGCTAATGTACGGAAAAAAAAGCACTCTTTGGACAAGGATGGAATGTTACTAAGACACCATTCAAAACAGTCTAATGCAGCTCAATCCATCAGTGTTGGCTAGGGTGTATCTTATCAGTTCGAAACAGCTGCGTCTCAGTCAACACATCACAACGCTTCATATGAGATGTGCAGTTCAGTGTGTTACAGGTCACATGCCAAAAGGGAGGGTATGAATAAGATGCATTTTCATGGATAAGTTGGGTTCTCTAACATACAAAATCTAAGGAGACAACAGTATCACAGTACAGAGACACATGAACCAGATGTGGTCAGCACAACAAGGACATGCGGCAAATAGGGAGATTTCTGTCAGTGTGTAAGCAAAGGGGTGTGTGGTGGTACCTATTTGGGCCGCCGTCTTTCGTAGATAAAATTTCTGAATTGAAAAACCTCGGCAGTCGCGTGCGGAGGCAGATGCTCTTATCTCAGGGGGTTTATGAAACAATGTGGATGTCGTCAACATGTGGTAGATTTAACTTTAAATGATTTGGAAAGTGTTCGCGGTGCTGAGTCAATTTATTGTATCTATTCTTTTACATATTTTTTTTTGTTCTGACAAGTGTGCAATCGCATTGCCAGATGTCAACAACCTCTTGATAAAAGAAAACCTACGTAGTCAGGATTCAAAAAATCACCCCTTTTGCACCTCTCCATGACACTCCTCCCGCAACATTCTACCATTCCTTTAGCTGCTACAAGACTGGGGCGAGTGGTGATGTTAGGATTGTATCCTATGTTGGCTTGAGGTTAGCGGCATTGCCACTACCACAGCAGCCTAATGGTGAATACGGCTTGAGTCATGTGTGTACTGCAATGGACAAATAAACAGGTTAAAATAAATTCTCTGTCATTTTTAAGTTTCATCCAAGGAGTCTCTAAAAGGTTCTGTGCCCGAAAACAGAAAAATTATATTCTTAATCTTACACCCAAAGCACTTCCAATTAATATTAATGGAACTGTAATTGCAAAACACGAATAGTGTAGTAACCTTGAAATTGTTTTCGATCAAAAACTCTTCTGGAACAAACATTTCTCCTCTCTCCTTCAAGCCGGCTACTACAAACTTGAGCACCTTTATAAATTTAAACAACTTCTTCCACCTTATCTGCAACTTAAGCTTTGTGGTACTATTGTTTTATCATCCTCCAACTACTGCTCTGGCCTTTTCTGTAGCACAGATAACTCTCTGCAATACAGGGTCCAAAATCTCCAGAATGCATGTGTATGGCCCTGTATGTTTTTGGTTTAAAACAAAGAGAACACAAATAAATACAGCTGAATTTTATCCAAACCTACAACACCACACTTAAAAATGAACTTCCAAATACAATGTTACAACAGAACAGCATTTAAGTGATCACTCAGCTACATGGCCAGTCATGTCAGGAACGAGTTACTTGCCAAACTAAAAAAAAACTGAATCATTAAGTATATTTAAGAAAAAATACAAAGAGCTCCTACTGACAGGCCCACATCAAAACCAAACTGAACACATTAAAAAGGAATAAAAAATTATAAAAATGTCAGGAGACTAACTCAGCATAATGTGTAATATTTCTCACTATTTGTGAACTCTTCAAATTGCTTTTGAGTAAAAGATCTAGTTTATTTTCTCAATTATTAACTTTTGTACTTTGGCACATAGGTTTTCCCATATCTCATTGTTTGTTCTTATCACTGCATTTATATAATTGTATGTAGTCTACAATATGCACGACAAATTGTAAAATGGCAGTGGTGCTGAATTTTGCTTATGTTAAAATTAATTAATAAACAATTGCTGGCAGACAAAAATGTGGAATGTCTGCTCCATTCGAAGCCCACACAGCTGATACGATCTCCGCCTCCCGCCACAATCACTGCTGCATTCAAATTTCCTTGCACTTGACCCCAAGGTAGCTTTGAGTCAAAGATTATTGCTGGGCTCACGTAAAAACAAAAGTACAGAAAACTTAAATACTGTGCATAAATTTTTGAAAGAAAAAAAAAAAAAGCAAACCAGTAAACAGTACATAATTACAAAAATCTAAATGGAAAAATTTAATAGATGTGATTCTTAGCATTTAAATTCTCCACAAAGAACAAAACTAGCTAATTGGGGCATTTACTAACCTAGTTAAGGTGGCCATTATGAACGTATTTTGCATGTTTGAAGCCTAGAAATGCAGCAGAAGTAAGGACGAGACAGCACTGGCATCTCACTTCTCCCTAACCTCTAGGCCCATGTCACTGAACTAGCGTACAGTCTTCTAGCAGACATCACACCTATATGAGACTGTTAGTGGTGAACCTATTATTTTATGATGTATTATTAAAGACAAAGGTTTATTGTACAAGCCTATACATTTTTTAAAGATTCTATGCTAAGATACACATACCAAAAAAAGACAGCAAAAACTCCCATTTTCACCATTATCCGCCGCTAGAAAATATGCTCTAATGAGTAGTGGTGAACTTGAAATGGGTATACATGCGTGTAACGTACTTTAAATGCTATTCCTAAGCAGACATAACTCCTGTACGACGAGCAGTTTTAGAATAAATTGGTAACTGCCTAAGCTATGTACACCACTCAGCAGCCTGGACAGACAGCCACCTTCAGTTAACAAAGTAAAAATATCAAGATATTAAAATTTAAGTATTACAGTTAATTACAATCAAATTCCAGAACAATACAAAAGAAAATGTTAAGAAAATATTAATACTACTGATTACCATAAAATAATAATAATAATTAAAAATAAAAGCTTTCTATAGCCGAATGCTATTAACACAATTATTTATACATCATCTGTAAAAGAGCCATGACGGTCACCCGATATCAAATGTGAAATAAACGTGTGTTGATGTTTATGTTTACACGTGACAAGGTATTTACATGCAAATTTGTTCCATCACTGAATTTAGTCAAAATATTTCCCACAAACCTAGTTTGTGCATTATGCCACCTCTGATTATGTCTTTGGTTTTGTTTACATTTCAAACCAGGTTTTTTATAAGTAACTAGATGATATATTTTTAGCTAAAGGAATTTCACCAAATTTTGTTTTTAATTTGGGTATACACTAGTTCTATGATGCATTTTCAAGTTACAAAGGCCAAGTACAAACCGGAATTCAAAACCTAGATTCGTTGAATACAATTACAATTTGCTTTTAGTTTTTTTGTTGCGTTATTTGTTTCTCATGTTAAATGTTTTCACAAAGATACAGCAACATCACTAAAACAAGCAACATAAATATAAAAAAAATGTCAGAAACTTAGAGGTTCAAACCAAAGACTATTAAAAAGGTAGGTGCATATGTATAGTTCATTTTATAGACACTGAGGTTGTTAGAGACTGAGACAGAGCCAATGGCTTGGATAGTCAAGATCAGGGGGAATTAGCCATGGCCTATTGTAAGGAACCATTCCATAAATTGCCTGGAAGGATTTCAGAAGTTCATTTAAGCCTCTTTTTAGCAATATATAATATAATTATGGTTCCCATATGTAAAACTTACACGTTCCACAAGCACACAGTTTAGAAAAAAAAATAATAAGTACCTCATAAAAATAAAATATTATTTTACCATTACACTCACACTTTGTACACTAAACAATTTAAAGACCTATATAATATTCTATCTTACCTGTGCCATCTTAAATATCTCATGACGTTTCTTTGGCTTCACATGCTTCTCAAACATGCGCGCTATCTTAACGTTGGAGGAAATTGAATTCATCAATCTTCTAGAAAATTCACCTGCACATGATTTTTTGTCATTCTGTTTTGCATGTTGTTTTTCTATAGTATCATCACTGAAGTTAGTAACACAACAATGCAATGTGGGTAAATTATCTTGATCATGCTGAGAGGAACACTCGAGTTGTATGGTGCTTGCCAGACAAGAACTACCACATTCATCCTGTTTCACTGCCAGGAAAGAGTTTGCCTGACAGCTCGTACAGTTACAGCTTGACCACTGCAGTGACGAATGAGTATTCTGTCGTGGAATCATCAACCATTGTCGAGCTGCCTTCAACGCAAGCAACGAGAGAGGCCATACCACGCTATGACTGTGGACATCATTCAAATTTAATTAGCCATCATTATTTTTGGATTTAAACATTGTAAGATGCTAAGTGTTGTCAACTTAATTTAAAATTGTACTTATTCATTTTTCTGAGTATCCAATTTCAATACCAGGTGTTACAGTTTACAAAAAGATCACATGACCTAAATTAGTAAATGCCCAACAGTTTAAATCACTACATGTGCAACATTTTTAGTTGATCTGCCATTGCAATATGAACTAACTGGAATGCGGGTGGAAAGGAGTTAAACAACGGGGAACAAAACTAATGGGGTTGATACAAATTAGAAATGTAGGTTGATGTAGCCCTACAATGAACCAGATGGGTGAGTCAACGCTACAATACAATACTGTATATTTTGTCTGATGAGGAAAGTGATCTTAAAGTAGTTTTTAAACAACTTTTAAGGTAATTCCATGTGAAATATGCACATTTTTTACTTTCTGATTGCTCCGCTAAATTTTTTTATAATTTAACTAACGGTTACTATCATTATTCAACAGCCCAAAATAATTTTTATTAAAATTTTAACTTTTTCTCTCACCATATTGAATTTAGGCTGTTTTGTATAATAAACAGCGCTATAAAAATCGGCTGTTGAAACTAGTTACAAAAAAATCAATATTTTATTTCCCATTATAGATATTCAGTGTATCAACAAGCACAAAAGACTTCAAGCTTTCTTTAGATTATTATAAACATAACTTGCTTACATACTAAAATTTGACTATAGAGCTTAAAGGTTGGGTTTCAGAAACACAAAAAAGCCAAAGCCATCTATTTGTAACCCCCTTCAGCTTAGACAAGGTTCTGAACCACAAACATTGATATTTCTTTACGAACACCCTAAATAATCCTCTTTGACCTTACAAATTCTAACTACTGTATCTTTTTTACCCTTATGAATAAATAACATTACAAAATCCAAAACTTTCAAAATTTGTGACCTTTCCTGTTATATAAAATTAATAGGATGAAAGGAAATATTCTGTTAGTACGTAACAAGTCCCCACAAAAAATCCTTTTTATAGGTTTTAACCGGTTTAAGAATCATAAACAATCAAATACCTTAAAAAATAATTTTAGGGTTTCAGAGCCATTTTTAACATACTGTATCTTACAAGTGATTTGAATGACAAACAAATTGCAGTTTTTATTAACAGCCTGAAAAATATTCGACCTTGCATACTCAATTGGTCATGTTTTTTCTACAATTTATCAAAAAAAATCTCAAAATAAAAACATTTGTAAACATGAAAAAGTTTTAAAGAAGTACACACACACATATATACACACACACATCTATATATATATATATATATACACATAGGCCTACACACACACAATTGTAAACTTCTGACAGTAACTTATTTAACAATCTTAAATTAAGTATAGGCCTAATGCTTAAAGGTGACATATTACGAACATTATGATCACCCTATTTACATAGAAATCATTGTTAGCGGTAAATGCTTTTGTTTAACTACAAATATTATGACAGTTCTCAGGGCCAGATCCTCACATTTTCCTATGTGGTGCAAAAATATTTTTCTCCCCATTCCAATTGGCCACAATTTTTAAGGTCAGTAGTACTCAAACCTGCAGGATTCGCCGCCCTTTTATACTGCAGCCCCTTAGATCCGGCCCTGCCAGTTATTCTTCCTTAAATCCAAACGCAGAGCATGCGCATATGCATACACACAAAAATACAAGAAATGTGCTTATGAATACATCAAAGCTTTATATAGATAAAGCAGCATGGTTACACGTAGATTTTAACCAGGACTATATGTACAAAAGTAACATTTAATTTGTCAAGGTCAGCAAACATTTTCAAATTGAAAACAGGCAAAAATTATACCACTATAGTGGCTTCAACATTGTGTACACCTACTTCAGTAAGCAACCAACACAACATACAAAAAGAAGAAAGACTTGACACAAACCCATTTTCACCCCCTCCCCCAACCATATTTACTTTCTCACATTTAACGCCTACTTTTTTTGTGGTCCCATTTGCTGCTTTTAGATTAGAAATTTCCCCCTTTTTACACTTTTCTACATTTTAAAACAATTTTTCCTAGTCCCTTAAGAAGCGCAAAATAGGGGTTCCACTGTATATATTTTCCAAGTTAAGTACGTACATTGCATCTGGAAAAAAAATTGAAACATTTGAAAGTGCAGGAAATTAAGCATGTATGGCCTTCCACCACAGGATAGTCAGCTTTATGCATTGTACAAGAGTAATATTTACTGCGCTGTTCCTTTCACTTAAATTTAACAAGTGTGAGTTAAGATATAATTCAACATTTGCTCGTGTGTAGTACATATCACTCTGTATTGGCATTTCCACTGTTAATAATGTTTAGACACTTCATTAGCCCTTTTGACAATATTTTCTTACAACTATTAGCCCCACTGAAATAGTATGCTATCAATTAGCAACTTTGTAATAGAAGTGGGGGTTGGCAATTAGCCTTTCTCAAACTTTACAGAACATTACTGTGCATTTTTATTTACTTAATTGGTGTAATTCATGGTATTACTATGGAAAAGCTAGTGTTATCAAGAACAACTATTCATTTTAGTTCTGGCACTTCGCACACTTTCCATGTCAGATCTTAAAGTATGGCTGAGCATTGCAAGCATCTCAGCTAGTACCCTCTAGCATTCAGAATTGTTAATTCAGTAGGTCCAAGTATCAATTACTGTTATAACAATTTGACGTGAGTCCAAACACGCCCCCTTCCCCTAGCATATCTACCGCACTGCAGAATACTCCCAAGAAAACCCCCTAGCTGTCCAGTGCCAAGAGAAGGGAGTGGGACCAATGTGTAACATGACTTTCCGAGTGTGTGAATGGCGTGTGTTGTGTTTTCTTCACTGATTTTGTAAATCTCAGTGTTTTGTTTAATGGTTTTAGTGTTTTATGTATGTATGTTTTTCAATCACGCTGCTAAATAATTAACACAAATACAGCAGTGCCCTGAACCCACAGAAAATACATTCAAATTACAACCATTTTCAAATGTCTTTTTAAAATTTTTCTTTCATTTTCAATTGCCATTACTTAATTACATCAGTGTAGCATCAGCTAAGCATCCTCTTGGTAATGACAAAATATGGAACAGTAGACATTTCCGAACAATAACAATGGTTTGTTTACGTATTCAATACTTTTCCAGTGTCAATTTTGTCTCATGTAACTTTTTGTATCTTTTTATTAGACGTTTTTGTGTGCGAACTACTTTGTGCTGTGCGTAGTCTGTTCCCCTCGCGGAACTGACTTGGTGACGCCGAGCCACAATAAGTCAGTCGGAGCGTGACGCTGGGAAGAGATAGACATGTCAGTCTACCTCTTGTCCTTTACCAGTTTTGTGCCAGTCATTTTTAGTTTGCAATAGTTAAGTCTTCAATTACTCCTCACCCCTTGCCGGCTGCCACATCCAGGGGCTTAACTGTACACTGTTTCACTACTAGCTTCGTGTTATTTTTCTAGCGTAACCCACTGGAAGGGGGTAGACTCCAGGCCCGCTCAATCGCACAGACCAGTTAAGAGTGCGGTCTACCACAATTTTCATCACCATTATTAAATTTTTTATTTGCACCAGACATTTGTTTTCTTATTTTAGACGCAAAATGTGACTAAATTTGACTCTTATGAAATTTTTTTATCTGTCATAGTTTTCGCGTAATGGCTTGTTAAAGTCATATGTTGCATGTTTCCGTTTTAACGACTACACTAAAGCCAACTGATATACCAAACTCAAAAAAATCACAGTGGATAAAGACATTGCAGGCTACAATGACATGCTCATAAAATTAAAGAAAAAAAATTATTTGTAATTTTAAAAAAATTATAGAATTTTTTAAATTTTAATTTTGAGTTTCAGCATTTTTTTTTAATTCAAATAATTTTTATTTTTTATTTTTATGAGCATGTCACTGTAGCCTGAAATGTCTTTATCCACTGTGATTTTTATGAGTTTGGTATATCAATTGGTTTTAGTGTGGTCGTTAAAACGGAAACATGCAAAATATGACTTTAACAAGCCATTGCGCGAAAACTATAAGAGATAAAAAAATTTCGTAGGAGCCAAATTTAGTCACATTTTGTGTCTAAAATAAGGAAAAAAATGTCTGGTGCAAATAAAAAATAAAAATGGTGATGAAAATTGCGGTCGACCGGGCCCTTAATTGCTTCTTATGGTAAGTAAACTACAGAAATTAAATTACCCCCGTATTTTATTCATGCAAGAGTTACTCATTATGTCCCCAGTGACGCTTAACATATTCTCAGTTTCGAGTGTGTTGTGGCATGGAGAATGGCCCTGACAGGTCTCTGAAGATCCTTGCAAGGTGCTAAAATCCACTGGTACGTAGCCTGCACCACGGTCATCGGCCTGTCAACCCTGGGATCATTATCCACTGGGTTTTCCCAGTAGCTTCCGCCGTGTACCCTTTTTCCCACTATCCATCTCATCTCAGCTATCCCTACTAGCCGGTCTGTTTATTCCCTTGACCTTGTCACCCACATCCTGTCCAACTCATCTACCGAGTCAGTGTCATCATCATTTTCACTTTTTCCATCACCCCAGTACCCCCCCCCCCCACTAAGATCAAATTTTTTAACTAAAATGTCATACACAACATAAGAATTAGCAATGAATGGATTACTTATACATGTCATTACATATATTGTTGGTTGCACATGCAATTTTGTTTAAAACTATACCCATTGTAACCCAACACACATTTGCACAATTCAGAAAATGCTGAAAACAAGAATGCCACCCCTGACACACCAATTACAGTATTTACATAAAACACATGTAATACTTACCAATGTCCTGACTCAAATCCTAACAATCCACACAGATCAGGAGGTTCAATGTTGATAAGAGTCTCACTCCACGTCGATGGAAGTTTGGCCCAATGATCATCCACAAAATAATCCTATAAAATTATTGTTAGTGAGAGCATTAACAAAATCAAGAATTGTAATACACTTATCTCCACCTCATTCAAAACTTTCATGTTAAGTAAACATCACCTATTAGTACCTTACAAGTACAATTTACACTTATCATGACCACACATTGACATTTACAAATTATATATGGAAAATATGAGCTAAAACAAAGTTACACAGAGGATTAAGAACCTACTGACAAAAACTAAACTCAATCCAGGAACCGATCAAGCTCTAGGTTTTTTTGGGAGGGGGGGAGGCGATTCCTTAAAACGTATCTATGTCCACATCCCAAGTCATAGAAGGTCAACGTGGTCTTAACATACATACAGGTAAATGACAATAAGTGGGAAGCAACACAACTGTACTGGAAAAAGTATACCTGCAGACAGCAACCGCATCATAAATCATTTGCAAAAGTGTTTCGTTGTTTATGTGAGATAGGCTTATTTATGGGAATGAAGGGTGGATATATATCAGGTACATTCACCGACCTTGGAGGAACAGGAGATGAACACTGTAGATGATGACCCCAGTAGTAAGCATCAGGCAGGTGGCCCATCAGCATGAGGTAAGCCAGATAATCATAAGGAGCATTCTCCACAACTGCCACTGCCGATACCACTTAAAATATTTGCAGGGCTTGTTACCTACAGACTTGACTCCCCTGCAATGTTTTCAGTTACGTTGCACAAACCGCCATGGTGCTGGTATTTCAGTCTTCCATCTTATTCACAGATGAGGCCACCTTTACGAGGGGCTGCATCATAAACCTTCACAACACTTACCCGTGGGCTATGCAAAACCACCACTACGTGATGGCAGTGAACCATCAGCACCTGTTCAGCCTCAGTGTGTGTGCTGGGATTATTGGCAACCAGCTCGTGGAACCAGTCGTTCTTCCACAACGCCTCATGGCAAGGAATATCTGCACTTCCTGTGGTTGACCCTGTCTTCCCTGCTGAAAGACGTGCCTACAAGGGTGGTACATGGGGTAATGTAGATACTATGGTGGCACTCCAGCCCACTTCTGCATTTCCATGCAAAGGCATCTTACCTACCCTGGCTGATGGAGTAAACAAAGTGGTTCAGTAACATGGCCTTCCCAATCACCGGACCTTAATCCTTCAACTATCTTCCTGTGGGGCACCTTATAGAGGTTGTGTATGCAGAGCCCATCTTGGACGTGCAGACACTGAAATAATGCATTTAAGCTGACAGTGATATCACATTATAAAATGTACGTATGTCAGTCACAGCTGTGTCATGTATGCACATACTTAGAGGGCTGTGGGGGCCACGCCTTGTGCAATGATGATCTCAACACAGCATGTTGTGCACTGGAGTGTACTATACACACGTGATGAATCAATAAATATAATCTTGTATAGACTATGCTTTTTCAGCCATATGTCCGTATGAATGTTTTTGTTCCTCATCCTCTCCGAGATCATCTTGTGCAGTTGTTCCTAGTGAGCAAAATCATTCTGTATACTAGAACTCAAAATGGCTATGACCTCATTTATTACGACAATCTCTTTGTTGCAAACTATATAATGTAGTGCTGATCCAATACACATTTTTAACTATATAAAACTGTATCCATAGCCAGTGTCTCATGTTGTTCCACAGTTCAAAATTTGTTAACGTTTTAATACTGTAAAACCCTCTTACGAAGTTCACACTTAACAAGTGTACAACCTAAATTTAGTTCTTCCGAGAACTGGGTAAGCACACCTATGCTGTTATACTCAACTGCCAACAATACATCCACTCTGCAAATAAAGCACAATTACTATTCAAATCAAAACTGCCGTAAATGATGATTTTAAATAAAATTAAAAAAAAAAAAAAAAACAAGGTACATCAACCTAAACAAACTATATTAAATATAAAATTTAATAATTTCAATAATGATACCGGTAAAGACCAAAATTACCCTTCTAACTTCTGTCAATAATACATATCTTAAGATAATAAACCAAATAATGATTAACAAAAATTTTAATAAATTATACCAAATAAAATAAACACAATAATGACAATAAAAAATAAAAAAGAAACACATAAGGCCTAACTGGCAGGTGGACCACGATACCTGAAAGAGATGGTATTTTCTATTTTTTTCTGTGCTAAAAAACTCCCTCCTTCTCACGGAGCCTGTTAGTTTCAGAAGGTTCAGATAGTGTGTGGCTTCATAAACTTACGGACTATTTCTAAGATATTAATTACCATGGTATTGGTCAATACAGGAATCCCAACTTCTGTACATGCAATACTGAATTCCTTGTAGGCCTATCAGTTTCAGGGAACTTTGTAACCAAGGAACATTTAAAGAGTTCCTGGTACGTAGCCTACTTACAATCCAATGTAATACAACCATAATAAACGACTTAAAATTAGGCGGAGCTCCAGTCTAATACGGGATACAATTCCTACCTCCATGGATTACGTAACCGAACATAACCTTCCGACAGGCGTTTGGCTTCACATTTCCTGGATGAGATGTATGTAAAGAAAATTGATTATTGTTTGGAATTTGCCACTTTTTTCAGGTAAAAATTGATCTTATGCATTTGCGTATCTTAACCACGAAATGAAACTAATATTTTACTCTTGCATGCAAATCTATGAGTACCTACAAAAATTTTTTGTTTCTACAATCAACAACCAACAAACCAGTACGTTTGTAAACAAGCTTTGTTTCCCACAGTGCTCTTCCCCTGCGGTGTGACGTCGGAGGGCATGTACCTCAAGTCGTCCATTGACTCCCGTTGTAAATGGACTATCAGATCATGACGCACAAGTATTGATCATGACTACTATCAGTATACCTTCTAAAAGTGATCACTATAAGAAAACAAGAAATTTTTCACTAGAAAACATCATAAAATTCAAATACGATCTACTTAGTGGAGCAGTGGTCACCAGTGCTTACATGTAATGAAACAAATTTAAAGTTTAACACTTTTATAAATAAAGTTATCTTACTTTTTGAAAAAAACTTTCCATCTAGGTTAACACACCACAGCACTAAACCAAAAAAACCTATGGCTTACAAAAAGAATAAAGATTTGTTGTGAAAATAAAAGAAACTTGTACAAGGCTGCTAAGTATTATAAATCAAAATTTAATGAACCACTGTAAGAAATACTGTAAAACTTTAAGTAAAGTGATAAAATGCACAAAAAAGAAATCCTTCAACAATTTTATTCAAAACTCTGAAAATAAAATAAAAACAACATGGAACATTATAAAAAACACAACAGGGAAAGTGCAAGAGCCATGTTCAGCCTTAAAACTAAAGGTTGGTGGTTTTGTATCAGTAGACCCTAAAATAGTTGCAGATATATTTAATTCCTACTATTTAAATGCAGTAGATGAAATGCTTGGCAAAGCCACTAAACCCAGTAAGTATACCATCCATCCCAGTCCTTCAAGGTATAGAATATCCCGCTATGACCCTAACATACACACCACCTAAAGAAGTAGAAAGAACAATAAATTCACTACAACCAAAATTATTGAGCGGATATGATGGTATTAGCTGTAAATTATTAAAACAGTGTGCTTTCAAATTCAGTGCCCCACTAAGTCAATATTGTAAGGGCGGAGAAGAGTCCACTCATCACTGCGTGATTGCTTTATTGCGAGGATAAACTTGTTTTACTTAGGCCCTATAACCAAAATTGACTTGTATGTAATGTACCTATTGTTTGTGATTTCTCTTGTGGTTGATGTACACATTGTATTTCTTGTATACATAATTGACTTGTAGAATATGTACGAAGGCTACTGTTTTGATGTGTTGATATTTCTCTTGTGATAACTGTAAATATGATGTTACGTGTGTGTATCCATAATAAACTTTTTCCCATATATTGGCTTGCATGGGATAGACTGAATTTTTTTTTTATTTAACAGCATTCCAGTAGACCTTGAATGAGCAGTTGCTCTAAGGTGTAGAACTTGTCACTGCAAATAAATAACGTTAAAAACTACCTCTCAACAATTCACAACCTGCAACCTGTCTTCAACTTGAAAACTACATTCAATACCATTATACCTAACGACAGAAAAATTTACCAAAATATGTCATGTAGTATTGTACAAAAACTAAAAAAAGGAAAACACCATTACAATATCCTTCATAATTTGAAACTTACCAGAACAAATGAATCAAGTAGCCATTTGTAAGTTTTCAAAATTTTTAAACTATTTATTAGTACGTCTTCAATTCTGCATTTCTGTCTGTCATTAGGCATAATACTATCCATTAACAAAATTATGTAGCTGGAATCAACAACAGCACGACAAAGGCGAAGAAGGCTTATATAGCAAATACTGGACTGTACTCAAAGAGTATGGAAGGGATGACTGTACTTTTACGATATTTAGGGGCAACAATAACCCATGCTAGCCCATCAGCTGACTTTTGTGCCTAAATAAGTTGGTGAAACTGGGCCAACGTTACCAACCTTGAGTTATGACACGATCGTACTTTCTTCCTCGTAAAGATCGTACAAAGCCCTTTCGGGAACGTACATTAACAAAAAAAAATAGCAAGTCTTATGAAAGCTTTTGATTGTGGAGATAAAACTTTTAAAACATTTATTTATTTATTTACATAATTTTTGAGTTCAAACTAAATCGTAGGTCAGTAGAACCGAAATATGCAGACACAATTGCAAAAATAACACACCGAAATTCACAAAAATTTCAAAAAGTAGACGTCCAAACAAAACACTGACGTGTGTTTTACTAGCATACAATTTTTTATATGCCAGAGTAAGGTTTATTCTACTACAGGTTAGAAAGAAAACACATTTTCTTATGGGAGAGTTGGCACAGGGAAAATTTCTGCCACTAGTTTCGCTTCGTTCGCTAAGTGACCAAATAAATACAAAACCATAGTAGTATTAAATTTTAATAAACTTGCATATTTTATTAGTCATTCAATTTAGTTTTAAAATGAAAAGTAACCAATTTCGCGTTTTTTACTAGCAGTTTTTACAAATTGTATGTTTAGCGCAACATAAAACAATTCATTTACTTTATATATATATATTAATACTGCTGCGTGAGGTGGTTATTTTTGTCCTGAACACGGTTTGTGAAAATAAAATTGTGTGTTTAGTCGTGGGGTCTTTATGTTTAGTAAAGGCCTCTCATATTATGTGTGTATGGGTATTTC
>PNEQ01003424.1:0-31127 GCA_003012365.1 Medauroidea extradentata
ATATCTAACTAAAACAAGTGGAGAACTACAGTAGGCAACGATAATGGGCAGCTATATGATAAAGACTGGGCTCAAGAAGCTACTTATACTCCGGTATATGCAGAAAGAGAAGCTGGAAGAGGTTGTGAAATGATTGACAATTATGGAGGTGGAGAGGGGCAAGTGCAAAGACAGTTCAAGGTCATGTGATGTTAGAAGAAAAGGTGTGACAGATTCAAACATGTGTGGCAGTAATGAATGGGCGGCAAAGAGGGGAAAGGAGGAGTGAGGTGATCTGGGACAGGTTGTGACATGTCTGACAATGAAAGAGGTATAGAGGGGAAAGTGCAGTGACAGTCCAAGTTCATGTGATGCAGGAAGAGAAGCTGAGACATGTTCTGACATGCCACCATTAATGGTTGGGAAAAGGGGAAAGAAGTGGAGAAGAGAGCTGGGTCAGGTTCAAACATGTGCGGCAGTTGTGGCACAGGAGAGGGGAGAGAAGGGGGGAGGTGGCCTGAGACAGGTTGTGACTTGTGCGCCAATGATGTGGTGAAAAGGAGGAAGTGCAATGGCAGTTTAAGGTAATGTGATGCAAGAAGATATGCTTTGACAAGTTCTGACATGTGCCGCAATAATGGTGGTCGAAGAGGGGAAAGGAAGGGGGAAGTGAGGTGGTGCAGGTTCAAACACGTGCCACAGTTCAACTGATGGAGTGGAGAAAGGAGGGGGAAGTGAACTGGGACAGGTTCAGTCACGTACTGCCGTTCTGGTGATGGATTGTTGAAGGAGGTGGTGGTGACCTAAGACAGGTTGTGATACGTGCGCCATCGATGGTGGCGAAGAGGGGGAAGTGCAATGACAGTTTAAGTTCATATGATGCAGGAAGAGAAGCTGGGACAGGTTCTGACACATGTGCCAAGGTAGGAGCTGTGATAGCGTGGAGAGGGGAAGGTACAGTAGAAAACCGCTTGATTATACAGAACTTTAGTCAGTTCCTTGCTTGATGTTGAAGAGGTCGGATGCTCTCCATCATATCTGGGAGTTGTGCATATAAGTATCATAATTAGGTACTGCATTTATTGGAAATTGATCGGGTACAGATTCGAGGATATAATTGATTGATTGAATCATGTAATATTACAACATTTAAAAAAAATTATTGATTGAATTGATCGATAATCGATCCGGTTTTGTGCGCAAGAAATTAAATAATTAACATTGTTTGATATTACATTTTTAGTAATTAAAAATTAAGGGGTTATGCATACATGTATACTGCATAGCATGTGAACCTTATATATAATACAACACTAGAATTAAATAATTGATAACTCGAATTCGGTGACGACAGCTGCGTCCCTGGCAGGCAACTCGGTAACAACAAGATGACGGCATTAGCAATGTCTACAAGGTCGAACTGAAGGTTACCGACCATGGCCGAAGATTGCGAAGGTTACCGAGCATGGCCGAGCATACCCGATGTATTTTTTTAACTATATAATTTTTATATAAAATGATTTTATTTGGATTAATTTTATATAAATCGATTTTTATTACATTTATTTATTAAACCAAATGAAGTAATTTTAAAAATTTTGTTTTCGAAAGTTTTTGGAATTTTCGAAAATGACATCATCCAATATGGCGGATGGAAACAATATGGTAGCCAGATACAAGATGGTGGCCGGTAACAAGATGGCGTCGGGGTCTAGGGTTACAGAGGTCAAAGGTCAAGGTAAACCTCAACCTCAGCCACCAGCCGCTATCCCTGAATCGGCATTTTCATTCTACTAGCATCAATTAGAAGTTAAAAGCAACTCTGTATCCCAAAGGGTTCGATAGATACAGATCATTAAGCGAAAACACTGTTAAGGTATTTTCACCCCTTTAAATTTCGAAAAATCTTTAAAATGGATAATGTGTTTTTTTATGATTTACCCACTGAAGTAAAAGGGACAACTGTAGGCCGTCGGGTTCGAGCTATGGCGACAAATCTTATAATACACATTTCTCTTCTTAGTGCTCGCCTGCGACCTGAAGGAAACCCACACAAAAATTTAATATTTCTAGGTCCAGCAGTTTGGACTGCAGTTAGATATGTCAGTCAGTCAGTCATTCAATCAGTCAGTCAGTCAGTTAGTCAGGGTTCTCTTTTACACATAGAAATTTTTTTCATCTCCTCCCTCGTTACTTGTTGAACTGGCTGTAAGGTTAAAAAATTCAAAAATAAAAATTGTTGTTTAATATTAGTTCAATTTGATTGGATGGCTCTTAAAATTCACTGCAAATTTCAATTGTCACATTATAATTATATTTTTGGTTTATGTACATTACTTAGCATTTCTGATATAAGAAATAACACTTGACATAACGGTAGAACATATTTCCAAACGAAAAATCAAGGTGTATCTTAATTCTAAAACCATTTTACGTTGTGCTCCTTAGTAGCTCATTCCTAGTAGAGAGATAACTATTATTTTTTTAAAATAATTTGTAGTAGCATGTTCGTCCACTGTTTAGATTTGCTAGGTCTATTTGTTACTCTGTGTATTTAAAGACAGTAAATTATTCAAGTCAAATCTGTTACTAAGTGGTAAATTGTTACCGACAGTTTGTCTCTTGCACAAAAGTAAAGACTTTTGGTAACGGAAACCCTACGTATGTAATAATGCGGAAAAAAATAATTAAACAATAATTTCATGTTACATTCATTGTTAAAAAAATATATGGTAAGGTGTTCTGGGGAACAGCCGTAATTTATAAGGAATGTTATATTCCCTACAGTTAAGATTTGAACTCATTTTGCAGCTTATTTGACAACGCAAAGAAGATTCGACTTTTATTCTCTCGACTGCGAAACTACCTATAGTAATCCAATAACTAGTTCGTTTCGGTGGCAAAACAGACACAGTCAACGCGTTATCCACATTGCTGTTTTGTCAGAGAATCAGCGGTATTTATTCCATTTTACGTCGTTCTGTAGAAATAACTGCGGTTAATACCATGTTCGCTTGCAATTGTCTGAGTTGTGATCATAGTTTCTGGTTTGAGCTTGCAAAAAGAAGTAATTCTCATTTCGTACACAATGGTAAAGAATTTATCCAGATATAAAGGATATTGGAAGCGAGTTCTAACCTCGATATCTGTCATGAATTCGTGCTGATATTAAAGTGTTTTAAACGAAGTGTTTCTAGCTATGCTTTTCAACTCTTCAAACAAGGACGAAACATTTCTAGACCGGATGCGTCCCTGAAATGTTGTTATGGATGTTCTGAGAATTTTATTTGCAATCGGTACAAAATTAAGTTCTCATAAAATGCCGGGTGTAATAATAAGACCTATATTACGTAGTTTAAAACAGTAGCGAACGATCGATTTTATATACCACTGTTGTTAAAGATTACACACACTTCTCGAAATGTGTCACCCCTGAGTTGTAGTACATTCAGATAGCTTAAACTCGGAGATATTATTGTTGTTGCATTTTCGCAAGCAATCTGGTAAGTCTTAATTTTAAGTGTTACTTTGTATTTACCGAGCGAGGTGGCACAGCAGTGAAACGTTGGACTCGCATTCGGGAGAACGTGGGTTCGATCCCCGGTTCCGGCCATCCTGACTTCGGTTTTACATGGTTTCCAGGAAACGCTCCAGGCAAGTGCTGGGATGGTTTCTTAACAATAGCTGACTCCTCTCTCAGCTCCTATCATTGTACCAAGTTGTGTGTCACCGTTTCTAATGACCTCGTTGTCGACGAGACGCAAAGCCCTGTTATCTACCCATCCATCTTTAACTTGTATTTAAAATTATGGCTTACAATACCTTTTGTTGTTTAAATATTTTCTTAGCAATACCAAATCCAATGAGTTTGGTCAATTCGTTCTAACAGATCTTGATATATCTGTCACGTTGTTTTACAAGTTTTTGTTTTATGTCGTTTCAAAATAATTACGATGTTCCGTATTTCTCTACATGTAGAAAAATGTGGAGTAAACAGTAGCTGATATTTTGAAAGTAAGTATTAGATTTGCCTATTTAAGAAATGAACAAACAGTGTCTTGCCGTCATATGTGCATGTGGTCAAATACTAATCTAAAAATTTGTTTGCAAACTACATTGAAAAAGCAACACAATGTTGAAGGTTTTGTTATCACTTTCTTCGTATTTTAATAGAATGTTGTGGCCTAAAATTCAACAAGTTACAAACTAGTTTCAAACTTCTTTCTAATTATTTCATAGCTTTTTAATGTGCTTGCGTAATTATTTTTCTTACGGTTTGCTAGAAATTTTAGAATAGTTGTGACATTAGGGGGAGTTCTTCCATTGCTTCAAACAAATTTCGGCAATGTAAACGTGGGAAACATACTTCTATATATTTTTCCTCCGGTATACGGATTTAATGACGGATTTTATTTTAAGTACAAACTGTAATATATATTTTATGTCCACACTCACGTTTGATAGTAAATGTTATACGCGACCTTAAGATATATTGTACGGAAATTTCGAAGAGACAAATCTTCTGCAATACAAATCACACCTAATACTTAGTTACTTTTAAGTGCAAAAACAAGTATAGCGGTCCTTTTTCCTTGAACAATAAGTAAAACCAAAATGAAA
This sequence comes from Medauroidea extradentata, assembly GCA_003012365.1. Taxonomy (NCBI): domain Eukaryota; kingdom Metazoa; phylum Arthropoda; class Insecta; order Phasmatodea; family Phasmatidae; genus Medauroidea; species Medauroidea extradentata. The sequence goes on from PNEQ01003424.1 coordinate 4,600, forward strand.
AGCCCAAACATCCAATCTACATCCACATTGAACATTGTTGTTGCCTAAGTATATGAATTCTGAGTATTGTTTGTTTGTGCTTGATAGTGTTAAACTTCATTTGCATTTTGCTACAAAATTTTCAAATATTAACTTCAGTTTTTCACACACTATAAAAATAAATTTAACAATAATATTATGAACAAAATACTCTAAAGAAAGCCAAGTAATTTCCCTTTAAGATAAATTCTATTTCAATCACATTAACTTTGTACCATACCAGTTCTGTATGGACCTTGGGTGTGTACGTGAGTTGAAGACCAGTGCACTGACAAACTTATATTTCCGGAATTCCTCCAATGTCAGGTGGGATAAATTCGTCTGTACAAGTACTAACTATTCAGGTAGCAAGCACTGAAGCTAATCCAGCTATGATTAAGTTAAATGTACGTGAGATTATGTTGTGCTTGTGTAATTCTAACTGAATCAATAAAAGGTTAAAAAGTTTCGTTTAAGTTAGTGTTGACTGAGTACGTAGGAATGTGTCGAAAAACGTCCGTACATGTAAGTGACCCAACGTATGAGATAAAGTTCTCAAAATTGGAGGTAAATACCAATTATGTCTTAAAAACTTTACTTTGTTTCCGCTGGTAAACAGTTTAAAGAAATTATCATGCTAAAACTGAAATAGTTTATTTATCAAGGTCGATTAGGAATGCTAGCAAATCATTACCCAGATTCTGCGGTCTACGAATTAACAACCTTAACTTATAGTCAAAGGTATATGATACCTAAACGCCACTGAGCGTGATGTAACCGTGATAAAACACTCGCCTAGCATTCGGAAGGACCCGGGTTCGATCCCCGGTTCCATCCATCCTGATTTCTATTTTCAAAGGTTTTCCGAAATACTCCAGGCGAATTCGTATCAAACGGTAAAACAATATCATCTGTAGCCTATAAAACGTTACATGCATAAACCCACAAAATGAGCGACCTAACGTTCTTTTCCACTTTCATCTAGGCCGTTATAGATTAACATATATGCCACTCAGCTAATTCAACTGCTCTGATGTCACAGTCTCGTGTTGTGAACATCAAACTCCGACTAAAAAATAAAGAAAGAAGGAAAAACAATTCTTAGCGTGCTGTATGATGAGTGCACCTTAAATATTAAGAGGGCGTGGTACATAATTCAAAGCTAAAAGCATTTATCTATAACTGTAGGTTTCTTGAAACCAATTTGCGAAAGTTAAACAATAGCAATCCTAGACGATAGCTTTAGTCAACATTTTAAACAAAGTTGTTTCCAGTGTTACGAACTTCTGAGGCACAATCTCTGACGCCGGAACCTCGTGCATTTAACTGCGGCGCAAGAGATTACGCGTAACGAATTAGTAGGTCCCGGTAGTTTTCGCGAAAAGATTTTTGCCCTACTTTGTTTCAGTATCTTTCGTGTAACCTGCAGCTCAACTTCATGATTAATGGCAGATTGTTTTTTGTGCAGAGTTATTATTCATTTAACTGTACCAATCAGTACATGGACAACTGTGACACAACACGTCCGTGATTTGCGGGTTTAACCTCTAGACGCTGGGTGTTACGTAATCCAATCACTGGCCACATAGCAGAGATGCATGTGCGCGCGTAAGGCACTGAAACAAAGTACTGCAAAAATCTTTTCGCGAAATTTCCTACCTCTAGTATTTCTGGATAAATATTTACTCATGAAGTTGGCAAATACCATTATCTAGGATCATTATTAAGTAATTTATCCATATTGGTTTCTAAAAGCGTAGAAATCAATTGACGTTTTCAGCGATTGTTTATCTACCACGCACTCTTACAGCAATATTTTTTTCGGTTCATTTGTTATTTTATGGGGAATTAACATCTTTTTATTAAACCACTTGCTGTGTGAGGGTATAGAAATGTATTAGTACAACAGTAAAACAATTTTATTATGACATATGTATGCTAATTGTACATGGAAGCTCTAATACCTAGATTGAACTAAAATTCACATAAATTTTCTCTTTCTCACAAAAAAAAAAGTTACTTAGTACAAATGGATCCAATTTAGCCATGTTATTACAGTATGCCTAATAATTTATAACATTATATTCTTCTGGACGTGTCACGCAGGTCAACCCAATTTAATGACTGTCCACTGTAGAACCGCAGTGCCTATACAAAAACTATAAATAGTGCCACGAGTTTATCGTGAAAAGATTTTAGCACAATTTTCAATGCCTTATTTTCACCTCGGTAGCTCTGCTTCATGTTCAGTGGTTGCCTGTCTTTGACTCTCACGCGTCTTGACCTTTTACTGCAAATCACAGACTATATCGCAGTAACCTTATTCTGATTGGTACGATCAAATGACAATCATCTGTCTACAAAGACACTCTGTCAATAGCAATGAAGCAGAATGGGGATATTGCTTATTTTTAAATTTTACTTTTTTTTAAGTATGTTTAACTTAATGAATAACGGTACCATACCTTCTTTATTTGCGTCCATATAACCGGAGATAAACATAAATAAAGTAAGTGTTTATTTTAGCTTAGTACAAACTGGTGCCGTCATGTTGATGTCCCTGAGATGTCATTGACTTGTTATTGCATGTTTGTATATTCTTAACTCTGCAGAAACTTACGTTTAGTTCGTAAATTTGCGTTAAATCCTGCTGTGTGTGGTAATATCGGGTATGGATGGGACCCCGAATAGTTACAAGTGTCTACAGTAGCTCCTTTGAGCAGCACTACAATTAAATTTACTCCAAACACTATTTACTACAGCGCCGTGTAACAATACGAGACGGACTGAATGGTTAAAAAAATAAATAAATAAAGTAACCTGAAACTAGCGAGAAAAGTAAAGTTTATGTATGCAATGGTTATTTCTGCGTATTGTGAACCATATGGCACGATATACTCGAAATAAATAAGTTCTTTTAAGCTAAACAGTTGCGACCAAATCTTGACATCTGTTAAATTTATTGTGTTTTTGCTGTTCCACTGCGTGGCCGCTCCGCTAGAAAACCGCTTAGCCAATAGGCGAGTTCATGACAATTGTGATTGGCCGATAATTCGAGAGGTGGGCGGGGTTTGAGAAATGCGTCAATATATGACAGCACTGTTGCGGTAGGTTTCGCGGTCGCTTACACGTTACGTAATAATAATTGGGAATAAAATGTTCTAATTAATTGATAAATTAATGTGATATCCTATTTTCCCAACTCGCGCAGTAAGAATGCTGGATCACCAGTCTGTAAAAGCCAGCAGGTTTGCTTAAACGCATTCAAACTGTTAGCTCGGTAGGTTACTTTTTGGATGCATGCGACCTACATGGTTGACTTTAAAACAATATTTATTATTCGTGAGCGGATTTGACACAATAAAATGGATTCTTAGTAAGTTAACACTATGGAATTTTAATTAAATTGACGAAAACTCAAACCTACCGCCTAAACGTCGCTATGTGAGAGCTGCCTTGCTGTCTTCACCTCTCTCAACTCACTCAGTACGTAACAGCGAAATCTTCGTTATTAACTAAGCAATTTTTTTATGTGTAATGGTGAATGCATTGACAACAAGCAAATTATACGAGTTAGCTTTTGTAACAGGATCCATTCAATTTACCAAGTTATTTAAGGCAATGTAAGATTACTAAACATACTATAATGCCTTGCGGGCGACGTGGCCAACCTTAAACAACTCTCTAATTTCGTCATACGCATTTTAGCCAACAAGAACGCGTTTTCAGTGTTTATGACGGCGTTTGAAAATATGGCATTTTCAAAGCTCAATAACTTAAAAACTAATATACGCACGGAATTATTACCTCATGTGGTTGCATTTGACGCGAAAATATTTAGGAAGAATCATGTAAATATTAAATTGTTTTTCTAGGTACTACCCCCATTGCAGATGTGCTCGTAAGGCATGGAAACCAGTTGGCGCAGAAATATTTTCGCTAAAGTCAGGGGTCCATACACACAAGACATTCAGTGCCAAATGGCGCAAAAACTTTTCACTACAAAATCGTGACTCTAGTTATAAACCATACACAAGCATTATACAGGTATACAAATGATAATACTCGCTTCCTGCAACGGCGATCCGTCTTCGATTCCAGGCGGGGCCGATCCCGATTTTTCATATGTAGGTGGTGGGCGTTGGCCGGCGCGTTTTCTCGGGGAATTCCTGTTCAGTCTCACTCATTGCGTTCCGTTGCTTCTACAGTCCAAGGTTTAACTTTATTGAATCTCTCAGGGAACGTTGGATGCCTATGGGCTCCCAGTTCAGAAGTTTGTCGTCAGGTAACGACTATCCTTCGGGTTCAATCCTAAATATATAATGCAATAAAATTATTAATTTATTTATAATGAACAGATTGAAATCCAGTTGTTAACATAGACATTCTTTTCGTTTAATATCGATAAGTTGTCTTCGTCATGCATTTTAAAATGCGAGATTCAGAGGCTTTTTACGCCGCTACTCGTTCTTTGTGAAGTAGCAACATTTTTTACTACGCCATTATTCAGATTTTACTGAAGGATTGAGGACGCTTTCAAAATTATATTACTTACACAGTGGTTTATATCCTATCAATAAATTTGTTTGAAATTATAAAATTTATTTGATATCACGAAACAAACTACTGCGAGTTTTGTTGCTACGAAGTACACTGGAGCTCAGACACTACTTGTATAGTGACAAACATAATCCTAAAATGGCACAACCAAAGCCTATAAAACTCTACCTACTTACGTATAAATACGTTAAATAAAGAAAATGTATCGTCATTATTGACGGAACTAGCGGATCAGTGGTGCCATGATATCCCTAACCGTTTACTGCAAGAGGGAATAATATCAGTAGAAGACACTGACTCTTTATCATCACGTTCTTTGTAGAACTGTTTCTGTAATAGTGTTATATTTGCAAATATACTTCAAATTTATAATCTATGAGCTATTCCCCGCGACATTGCATGGTTTACAATAATGCCTCTTTGAGTCGTGCGAAAGCTCAATCTAAGTACGGCAAATTATCATTTAGTTATTCGTAATAATATGTATTTATTTTCGATACCTTTTCAAAATCTAAACGGTTCAAATAAATAAAACAAATTGATTAAGTAACAACATTTTTTGACAAAATATTTTGGCACTAATTTCAAATAAGTAACAATATTAATACTGATAATAATATTAAAAGTAATACATTACGGTAAAAAATATTGTAAAAAAAGAAAAAAAAAGAAAAAGAAAATATTCTGAAACAAAAGTTTTTGAATTTTCTAAATGGTGCAAAATGACATCAAGTGTCATTACGTCCGTTTTATAAACATTTTGAGAAATAAAATTTTTTCACTAAATTTTTTGGGTACCCGGTTTGGCACCCACTCTCTTAAATAGTTTTTTTTATGAGAAACATTCGGGGGGGCGCACACAGCAACCCGCCAAAGTTTCATCGCAGTCGCATGAATGCTATAGGATCGTATATGTTACAGGCAGACAAACATAATATATTCTGTTGTATAGAAAACTTATGAAGTGCGTAGGATTTCTCTGAATTATTTTCCTATTTGTTTCTTTGATCCGCCGAACACCCTCCAGTGTCCCTGTTAGCGTCACAGATTACGTACATTTTTTTTCTCATGTTTTGGTCAATAAACGAGCGTTTTTGCAGCTGTGTGGTCCGATATCTCGAAATTCTTAAAGTGACGTAAAAGCATCGCCTTACGAGAAGAATGCGTTATCGATTTCACAAGACTCAGTCGGGTAGGGTTACCATACGTCAGGCAAGAGGAGGATATATTCTTTACGTGAAAAATTTTTCGCGTCCAGCCGAATTTTTCGTTATGCTGAAACAATGTCTAGTTTTAGCATTCCGGTTTATGTTACTAGCACTTATATTTCCTATTTTTTAAAACTAGTAATATAAATGTTTTTTTGCATTAATTTTACCTAACTTTTGAAGGTCATTTGCATGAAATTTTCACGATAGTTTTATGTTGCTTTTAATAAATCTACCACTTTATTAAATATTATAAATATTTTTGTGTTCCGTTTATTTAACTTACGGAGGTCATTAGCGTGAAATTCTCGCAATCATTTTACGTTGCTTTGAACAACACTAAACCATTATTAAATTTTATTTCCTCTTTTGAGAAATGACCGTCCACTTTTTTTCCCTTCAGTGTCTGTTAACCATACACCCTCGAGATGTGAGTAGTTACATATATGCGAGCACAGAGACGGGGCAAGACAGAAAAAGGAGAGCTTATAACGAGTCTCTGGGTTACCCTGTAGCCGTCCTAAAATTTAATGGCGCCACCGCCGGTAATGAAGTTACTAGCCTCTTTGGCACCCATCACGGCTCAACACTTATTGGTTTTTAGATCCGCTTACAAACTCCGCCTATGGCATTTAGTTGAAGGGTTGAGTTGCTTATCCAGCGTTGCTGCTCGTCCCAGGCGAGGCTTAAGTAAGAGGGTTGGCTGAAAGGGTTAGCAGACCTCAGCCAAAAACCAAGACGCTGAAAATTTCATACTGTTAATCTTCGTAACAGCACGGACGGCAACATTGAAACTAAGGCTAGATATACGACTACCATATTCGGGAAAATTACAAAGCAAAGAATAGGGACCTGTAAATTTCGCGTTGTTATCTGACGGCAGATTGGACTACAAGTTACTTGTGTGCTCATCTTATTTTTGCTATTGGCCGATAGTATTCTGTGATGCATCTGTAAGACATTTTCCAATAAATAATATAAGATCAAGTGTATATGCCCACTATCCTGAGATGCGCGCACACAAAGATACCAAGGCCCGGAACCTACATTCCACGATGTGTGTTCCTGTGAACATAGACCAGTGAATTCTAGCCTGTCGACGAATAAGTACGCACACTTTGCAGGTGTTTAGCAATGAATCTTTCAGTCCATATTTATAATATTGGAAAATCATGAAAAAATATTTTATTAAACAAAGGAATACTTCCATGAATTTTAAAGTATATTGCACACCTATCGAAATACGGTGTGGCATTAAAAGATTAAATTAACTTTCGATTACAATATAAATACAACGTAGAAAACACTGTCATACAGAAGAGTATGAAAAATGGAGAAATATCAGTAATTTATCGAGACAGCGACTGTAGTTATATCAATGAAGTGGGCCAGAATTATACTGCTTGTGATAAAATAAAAAAATATTATCGCCGAAACGTATAGCAATAGTTCATATAGGATTTACTTAGAAATTCTTAAAACATTTGAAAGACAAGTTTGTTATGTACTGCATCAATATGGATAAGATGGAAATAAATATAATCCATTCGACATACCATACCAAAGAAAAAAGTTTGAAGAACTATTTTGTTATAAGGTGAAAATTTGGTAGTTACCTGCATGCTAAATGGTAAAAATTCTTGACTGTGATTTAAAAATGTAGTTGAAACAAATCGAAAAAAAAACACTATCAAGAAAATACAATTGGAAACTATAAAATCTTGAATATGCTATGGGGAAATGCTGAACAAAAAATAGCTTGGTGAAACTCTAAATAACAATAATTAAAAAAAAAATACAAGCGGTGCCATATATTTACGGGCTACGAAAACATATGAAAAGTCAAGAATTTAGACAAAAATTAGATTGCAAAAAAAAATAAGATTAATTATGTTATCCTTAGAGACAGGCTCGTACTATAAAATCATCACTTACATATAGGCTCATACTATGATGATCAGCGCCTAAAGACAGGCTCGTACTTTACAGACTTTGAGACAGACTCGTACTATAAATGTCAGTTCCTACAGACAGGCTCGTACTAGGAAGATCAACACCTCAAGGCAATCCCGATGTATGAACCCTAGCACTTGGAAATAGGCTCCTACTATTAAAATAAGCCCTTAGAGACAGGCTCGTACTATGGTAACCTAAAGACAGGCTCGTATCAAGAAAACTAGCTCCTAGAGGCTTAAGTTTCTGTTATATGATATGAATAGCAAAATGATGTTTCTCGTTGTACATGTCGGCTAAATAAAGAGCGATCATCAAATATAGCTGCAAACTTTCGTAATTTCAGTTGTCAGTGTCACGCTTTTTTAAAGCTATGATCCAGCATTTCTACTGATTTCACGATAATGACGTTTTTATTCCTAAACGAGTGTAGATATCGAAAAACTATTGCACAGTTTTGTTAAAAATAGTTTTTACTATGTGTAGTTTAATTTTTTCTAGACAAAAATTACACATATTTGACTAATGAGTTAATTAATGAGAATTTAGTTAATGGCATGATTAGCTAAAATCATTGTGTATTTTGTTTTGAAAAAATTAGATAACATAGTATGCACTGACATTTAATAAAACTGTGCAACAATTTTTAGATATCTGCTATCGTTTAGGATTGAAAAAATAACTATATTAAAAGCAGTAGAAATGAAGAATCAAGGCCTTAAGATGATTGGTGTTTGTTATTATATTAAATTTATTAAACGTTTCAGTGAAGTACACATTAAATTTACCAACACAATTTAAGTTGTAGAGTGTAGAATTTAAAGTTTTAAACTTTTTCGTTAGGTTCTGTATAACATATATTTATGGCAACTGCAAAAATGTATTAACGTCAATGTTGTTCTTTTTTGTAAAATTTTAGGAGCTGGATACTAGTAATGCCTTGAGGCATATGGAACCAAATTTTAAATAATTTTCTCTTGGAGACTGTAAAACGACTGTAAAATTACTTATTAAAAAATCAAAAAAATTCGGTACGGACAGGAAATATTTAAAATGTCAATGATCTACCTATTAGAATCCATTGCCCTACGCATATTCAAGCCCAGTCTATTCATTCATTGTCTGCTGTGACAGTGAGTAGCAGGTAGTGTACATATGCCGGGGCTTGAGTGAACACATGACAGTGCCTTCTATCAAGCAGGTCATTGAACTCGCGAAATATTCCTTTCCTTATTGTGATACATAAATTCACACATAAAACTACTGATATGTCAGATCGATAATACAAGTAACTCAAGTCTTTAAGTAAAGCTTTCATTTTCATTTTATTTCTTATTTGTTAAGATGGTACGACATAAAACATGTAGGTGTTCTGAAAGTGTGTTTAAATTGTTAAAGTCCTCATACACGTCTAATTACTGTACATGTGGCTACCAATCTGGTTGTCAGAACATGCAACTTCAAGCATTGGCCACTCTTCCAGATACCATGAGCAGTTTAACATTTTTTTCTGTTTTCCCGTCGTCTTAAATGTTTCACCATTAATTTAATTTCAATTTTTAACTATATTTTTCGCAGTACGTTGCATGCAAATTTCCTTTTCGAGCATTACAAAATTTACCACATAACTAACTTTGTTAATTTTGAACTTACTGACGTTAGTAAGGAATATGTTAGTTATTAAAGAGGAAAAAACAGAACTATTACAAGCAACGGCAGTCAGGAATACCAACGTAGGTATGCACCATGCATTTCATGTGACTAACGAATGATTATATACAGTAATTATTGAATTACGAAGATGTCATGAAGGCGTTTCGAAGATTCTCGAAGAAATCGTGAATTGTCACGAAGGAGTTCCGAAGGTTCGCGAAGAAGTCGCGAAGAGTTACGAAACTAACTTTAAATAGGACTATAGAAAAATATAGGCTACATAAGTTGTATCACGTGTATAATAAATGTTATTACTTAAACATTTGCGAACTCGAACTTGAATAATAAACATTAACACTTCTCATGTTGTAAGCTGACACTGCACAAGTGTGCAGCAGTATGCATGTGCACGTGACCATATGTTACCGGACACATCGAGTTGTGCGAGTACGGAAAACACATATAAAGTCACGTACACAACGAAGCCTTGCAAAAATGTGTACTCTGTACTTCCATGGCGTAATTTGTTACAGTGCGGTATTTGAGAAAATATGTCGAAGTAATTTTAATGTAACAGAATGGAGATGTTCTCCAAAAGAATTAATCGTAGAAAAATTAAGTCGAGAAAATAATCTATACATATATAAGCTGCAGTGGCTGCAGTTTGCTCAATTATTATTTGGATTCATTCTGAAGAGCAAATATCGCCTTCAAGGAAGATGGAAAGTATGCTGGAAACTTATGTGTGTTTTTACTGTAAAAGAGTTTTTGCGAAGAGAAATACCGCACGTCAGCTGGTAGCAGGCTGTTAGTCGCATTATGTGCCAACGCGAAACTCAGTTTGGACGTCGCACCATTGAAACTTGAAAAGACATCTGCGTACATGTAAAGGTGTCATTCATCTACCTGTAAATCATTATTTAATGATATTATCGCCATTATGTGTTGGTTTGGCACCTAGCGCTGTTAAAATTATACGACTTCTACAGAATCTTCAATTGCACCTTCTCGTCTCCTAACATACGTGCAACTACTGCAGCAAGACATTCGTGCATGCTCACAAAGCAAGAAGGCGTGCATTGCACACATGCAAGATGAACCCATCTCGTACAACATATCGATGTGATGAATACCAACGACTGTTTACACGTATAATGATATACAAAGGACAAGTTTTTCTCCCTGAAAAGCATTAAGATTCGTCGATGGGACCAACTTGTGAAATACTTCAAGCTACTGTAACGACTAATGCTGCAATCGTGGTTCCATAATCTACTCCAGTCATGTATTAGGAATCCAAAAAACTCGTCGACATCAAGATATCCATACAGACACTGCAATTCACTGTTAAAAATTTCCGTGAATTTGCGGACAATTTTACGGTAATGTTTAATTAACGGAAACATTATTTTGTAACACACTTATACATAATTTTGTTTCATTAATTAAACATGTGTAAAACCGCGAGAAGAAACTAAAAATTAACCGTACGGATTATTGTGCCTGCATCCTAAAGAAGTCTCATAAATATGCTATAGAGTGTCCCAACCTTAGATTGCAGTACAGGGCTTATGGCGCGCGCTGTTGCCAGTTCGCAGCGATATGACGAATATCAGTACACGTACTTCTTAGTGAATATTATGTTAAATTATTTATTTTTTGATAATATATTATTTTACTTTGTAATATTATGTACAGTCGCTTAAAAATATTTTATGAATTACATTTTAACAATGTCTTGAAGATAATCGCGATTTTTTTTTATTTCTATCAATACAAATTCGTAAGAATATTTGTAATTTGTACTTATATTAGTAATATTACATACCTTTTAATCACTATCGCTGCTGCTGACAAAATGTGATATTCCTTCCATAGGAGTAGCATCAGCCTGAACAGAAGAATGGGGTTGAGGTGATGGAGATGACTGCGATGAAGTGGATGATGCTAAATTTATCAAAAATCTTTCCTCGTCATCTTGAAGTTCGTCGGCCCTCCACAACTGTTTTTCAATATTTTTCACTTTATCTACGTAATGCTTCCAGTTTTCTGTAGATATGTGGTCATAACCGCGTGTTATTAACGACTCCATGTCATGTGCCTTGAATGTTGTGTTATGAAGTCTTATATATGATTTGAGTTGCGCCCATACCATTTCAATGGGATTAATCTCGCAATGAAACGGAGGCAAACGAAGTACAATACGACCTACACTACTGGCTAATTCCTCAAGTTTGTATTTTTTTATACTTATGCCTTTCACGCCCTACAATATGTAACAATTCCCGCTTAATTATACTGACATCGTAGGGAATGCCTTTCTTCGTAAACCACTGTCTTATGTCCCCTACACGCCAACTGGAATCGGTTCACACAACGTGCTGTGGTAAGACGCATTATCTAAAACAATAACGGCTCCCTCTGGAGTGTTTGGCAACAGCTGTTCGGAAAACCACTTTTCATACCCATCTCCAGTAATTTCATCGTGAGCGTCAGCAGTGTTTTTTTTTTTACATATGAAAGTAAGGCCAGCGTTTTGAACAAAACCGTTCTCATTAACTGCATGCACTAATGCAAAACGCGTGCCGCGTCCTGTAGGTGGTTTAAGGCCTGAGCTTAGGCCTTCAATAGCCGCTTGTCGAGCACTTTTCACTGTTGTGTCTTTCCATTCCTTCCCTACATTGATACCCACATTTACCCATGACTCATCTGTAAAGGTTATTGGTTTTCCTAAATCCCTAAACTTTTTACTTCTCTTAAGTATGTATGCCGCCACCGAAGTATGTCATCTCGTTCTATAAATGCTGCCTTGTTACCTCGTCTTAAGTACTCGAAACCAATGTCGTGTAAAAACCTATGGAGGGTGGAACGAGAGAAACCAGGCAAGGTTTCGTGACTATTAACTTTTGTTAAAATTACATTTAAAGTGGGAGGAATGTTTGCAAACAGAAAAGTATGAACGATGCGCCTCAACCCACTCTGTACGATACCGTCATATGTTTGTTTACGAGAATTTTTTTGCCCGCCTTTTCTTTTCGGTTTAACTTTTGCAGACGTTGTTAACGTACCATGTTGCTGATGTTCTTTTCTAAGTGCGTAAATGGTTCGTTCGGAACAGCCGGTTGCTTTGGAAGCTTCCTTAACTGCGTGACTTACGTTATTGGTACGTAAGAAATACTCAAATATGTTTAACACAATTTTTCGCTCTCTCCCTCGTAGCCTACCTATATTGCTTCTTTTAGGTGTTGCGTCTTCCATAACTTACGTAAGAAACACATGAATAATTAAAACATAAATATAAAAATCATTACAAAATTTTAGTCGCGAAATCAGTCGTGTAACACAACACAGCGCGCGGTCACGAGTCACGGTTCAAACTGAAGCCCTGCTGGACTGGTGAAACACGTGAACAAAGAAACAGCTGTCTATGAGAGTCTGTATCTGTTGTGAGCCCCCTTTCCAGAACCTCGCGTCAGCAAATATAAAGAGGCGTATTTTCTCTTGAGGCCACACTTTTGAACGGACTCTACGATTTCGTGAGTTGTAAAAGTCCGCTTCTCTGATAAGCCACGTGTTCCATAGCCGTAAACAAGAGAACGGCGAAAGCAGTTGCGGTGGCACTATTTTTAAAAACTGTCTGAGTTCATATTGAACAAGTTTCTCGCTTATGTCCCCCATATAACTTCAGTAATAAAAAAGTTTCTCACTGACCAACTTTTTAATGTTTCGGTCTGTTTGAAAACGCACACGAAGTTAGAAAACAATTTGTGTATGGTAAGTAAAGAAACAATTTTTAGTGTTTTGTTTTCTCCGTTGGCGTCCTAACACATGAAGTAATTGTTCATAAAAGTTTTAATTCGATTCTTCAATTAATGTGTACGTTATGATGTGATATATTTAAAGATGCATGAAAACTGTTTAGAGTTCAAAATTATTGTTTTTTAATTTTTTCGACATCTTAAAATAATCTAAATAATGAAATAAGTAGATCATCCGATGCGCGTTTCGGTGCTGCACAGAATGAAATATCTTTAAAATTAAAGTTGCAACATGAAAATGGTAGGATATTTGGCAACAGTAGGCGCGTAAACAAGGACAGCGTTAGCGGGAGTTATCATGTATTGCAAAGAGAGAGCGATTGTCCATATAACCCTGTACTGCAATCTAAGCGTGAGACGGTCTATAGTTTCCATACGTGGAGCTAGTTGCCTTCCGTAAATTAACGGACACTTCTGGAGAATATTTTACCTGCACTTCTACGTAAAACAACGACAATTATTTTTAACAGTGCCACTTTATGTAGGCTATGTAAGAGTTTTTAGCAACTGTTATTTAGCACTCCTTAGTAACGTACCAAAAATGTCACTGGCATTCGGTACCACTTGAAATACTCTCATGTACACCGTTATAATTTTAACGGAAATGTACCGTTAATAAACGGAAATAGTGTCTGTGTAGATAAATTGCAGAAATGTTTTAAGTCAATGTACACTACGGAATCATACCTAATATGTCAATATGTCTGTGGACACTTGCACGGAAGAAATAGTAAATGTACGTGTTAGATAGCTGTAAATTTTACGGATATATTTTAATAACATCGCCGGTAAATCCGCAAATCTGTAGAAATGCAATTGTAGCATTTTACGGAAAATTCTGTTGGATTAGGAAATAATTTTCCGTGAACTCACGGAAGTTACCGGAGAAATTTCTCCCAGTAATTCCGTAAATCGACGGATAAATTTTTTACAGTGTAGAACTTTTTGAGTATAAGTTATAGTGCCAGGCGACATGAGAAGAGTAAAAAGTGTACGTAAAAGACTGGATGGACTTATTTATCACTTCAGGTGAACGGGAATTCAACTGTTATGACACTACCAACCACCAAGATCAAATCTGTCAGAATACATGTAGATAAGTGTATTGGTACGACTTGCAAGACTGTAAACGGTAGAAACAAACCAAATGCTTATGGCTTCAAACTGAAGAAATCAGCTTTCCAAGGCACCCTGAAGACGTATGTTGTAACGAACTTATCAGGTACAACCAAATATATTTGCATATTTCTTGCCAATATGAAAGAAAAAATTTAATACGACAACTTACACAAGAGTTTGAAAACCATGGTGCTCTCAGATACAGCACATGGTTGGAATGCATTCATAATTAGCCAGAGCCATATTCTGGCCAAATCTTCGTCTGTGTGTTGACGACTGTCTTCAACGTCATGACAATGTCTTCGCCTGTAACGCTAAAAACTTCAGACGTGAAGACAACTACATCGATCTGTTCACTTATGTTGGCGACTTCTTCAACAGTGACGAGACGAGTTTTTCGCCTAAGTATTGACAACCACTTCGTTTGGCCGTGGGATTTCTCTGCTACAACGATTTCTGAGTCATTACAATACTGATGTCGCAACTGTTATAACGACTTTGTATCCAAGTTCATTGTGCGACGGCATGAAGCTGATACTGTACCAAAGCAGATTTTTTTATGTAATCGAATAAATAATATGTTTTTGTTGCATAGTCACGAAAATCAACTATGTCTGAAATGATTTCAAATAATATCGTAAATATTGTACAAGGGAACCATGCTGTGACATATAGTATATAGATTTTTAATAAACTAATTTTTTATTGAAATGTAAGACTTACCTTGAAAACTAACATAAATTATGCTATGTGAAAAATAATATGAAACAGCAAAATCTTAAGTGCTTTCAAATGTACTCTATGACGAAATTTACCCAAGTTATACAACATATATTAACATAAAAAATCAATACTAAAAAATCAACGCAATTCAAATAAATTGTGTTATTTTAGAGATTTTTTTAAAAAAGTTTTTGTTTAGTTTTTTGTCAATTTTTGATTAATTTTCCTTTCTTTTTGTCCTTTTTTTGGTAATATTGGTAAATTTGAAGATGTCGTCAAAATTTATGGCGGCCATGACGTATTTCAAGACGGCGGTTGAGTATATTACTCGAATAGAAATAGAACATGGTGGAACTAATTCTTACAATAATATTTTTCATTATAAATCAATCTTAATATACTCACTTTTAATGTGCTGAAAATATACACAAAAATCAATGCGCAAAAAAAGTTATTTGCATTTTATCGACGTATTTATTTGTTGAAACTTGTACAATGTGTATGTTAGTTTTTTCCTTTGTTCCTTATTTAAGGTGGGGTGTCATTTGTACCTAAAGGATACTGACGTGTAATATCACCAAAACGTACGACGAAAGATGTTTCTTGTGATCTGATATCCGCAGTGATGATGCTGCATGTGTGATATTTACTGATAAATGCCTTGCGGATATTATAAATGGTAGCGTATCGCGAATAGATGAAACCCACAAACTCTTGAATCCTCTGCCTACTGTTGTTGTTAAAATCTACAGTGAATGTAGACTTATATACGCCAATCCATTAAAAATTACAAGTGATTTTAAAAAGAGGACGCCTCAAGAATCTTCCTTCGATCAGCTCAAGACTGTTGCATGGATGTGTGTAAATTTTCAGTTTCAAGGACAACTATTTATTCTGATAATGAATAACGAGAATAACAATAAACCTACAGTTATACCTGTGCGTACTTTCCAGTTTTGTGAGATTATTGCCAAGGTATGCAATACTAGAAGTGATTTGTGGGTAGCTAATATATGTACACGCCAGGTAATTGTATGTTATTGACTTGCCTGCCGCAGAAGCAAGGTATCACCAATTATGTAGTATCAGTTTTTTATACGAAATTCCAATACAGTTAAATACAGACATGAAAATGGTAAATAAGTTCCTACGTCAATGGGACGTCCATATGAAACAGTTAACAGGAAGCTTTTGTAAGTTTATGTGAAATCTTGCATGAAAATAGTAAATATTCTACATCCGTTCAAGAACAAGTGGAAAAATATAGGTTTGTCTGCCAGAGAGAACAGAACATTACAGTCTCTGTCACCTCCAGAAAATGTTAAAATAGGGGTTTAAGAATGACATCACCATGTAATGTATAAAAGGGAAACCTAACATTGCACATTTACTTAGTTCTTCGTGGCGGGGCATTGTTTTACCAGCTAGCATGGCATAAGTGTGGCACTTTCGGTGGTTTCATAAGACAACACAAATCATATGTTAACACGAAATATGGAAAAAAAAGGCAATAGGTTTTAATGGCCTTCATACACCAAGTACAAAAGAAACTGAGCATAAATCAGGAAGATGAAATCAGCCGGTGCCACAATATTTTGTGAAGATTCGCCTGTGATTGTCAACAAAGAAACCTTCCTTTCCATCTACGAAAAAGAACAACACTGTATTATAATGCTCGGACAGTATTTTCACGATAAAGAATTTTCTGTCAGTTATATACTTGCTGATGCCGACACGTTTATTGTAAAAACAGGTTTAAATGTTGCTGAAAAACGGCACACCACTTATATAATGGAAATACGAAATATTTAAATGTTTGTTGCAATGGGAAATTACAATTATAATTTATTTGTTTGTAGACATACGCAAATGCTCAGCAAAACATGAGCAATGGCATATGTTCACAAACCAATAAATTATAATGAAATATTTAATTTTGATAGTCCTTCAGTTTCCCTAAAACGACCGACGAACAACACTAGGACATGGTATGTTATTGAAACATTACCTACTCACTATGTAATTCTTGTATTTTTTTTTCAACCAGACATGAATGTTAGTTTTTTTAGTGAGTTTCAACACAGAAATTGTCATTTAATATATTAAGTTAAACTTTACTTAAACAACCACTTGGACATGGCATGTTACTTAAATTTTGCCTACTATGTTGTTATATTCTTATATAATAATTTTACGATCAGATGTCAATGTGTATTCAAAAATTTTTGTACCGTTGTGTTTTTCACTACGTAAATACGTATACTTTAAACTTTTAGTAGTGAACTACACCAAACAAAGACCATTTGCTCCTAGCGTGTAACTGAAACCTTGCCTACTCCATTATTACATATTTTTTTGCAGTCAGATATGAATGTATATTTTTAATATTTGTTTTTTTTTTGTTTTGATACAGATTTATAGTATTAGATACATGTTCAGGTGTTTTTCCTTTAATTTTCCTTTACTAGATCCTATATTGATCAACGGAGCCCACAGGCCACCACTTCGCACCTCTGTGCCAGAACGAAGAAAACTTTACCACTGACGGCTTTTTCAAAACATTTATTTTTCATGCACGTGATTAATGAGTTTTGGATCTGTGCTAAGAAATATGTTTAAGTGTTGTCTGGTACTTACTGTATAGGCAAAAGTGAGAAGCAACTAAAATGGAGGTTATTATCGTATCCTTGAGTGGGTTGAGTGAGCATTCTGTGAGCTGAGTCAGTAACGAATAATTTTAACATTTTTGCCTCAGGAAGCATACTGGTTGCGAAGATTTGTGAACAAGACTAATAATTATTAGCAAATGCTCGTTTGATGGCAGACGTTGAGGTCATTGAACATTTGGACAAATACACGATTCCAAGATGAAGCTGATTTTAAATATGGGGATGTACCTTCTAATTTTAGTATTTCATGTGAAAAATGCACGAACTCATTAATTTTGTTACAATTTAAAATTTGGCAATAGTGCACAATTTGTGTTTAACTAACTTACTGTAAAATCAAAACAGCATTAAAACCTATTTCTATATCGTTTCTTTGTCACGAAACTTATGCATCTGTGCAAATAAAATTTCGTTCTTGGTCCCGATTCTCTGGAGCCATTCACAATGAATACCATAATTTTGGGTGGGGATTCTATGAAGAAATTGAATTTGTGAAGATGCTCGTAAACATAACACGTTTCGCGTGGTCTTTTTGCAAGTCTTGTATAATTAACTTTACGTGTGTCAGTTTTGAAGCGTAAACACAAGTAGATCGAGTAACAAAAAAGGAGAGGACGAACAACCCTTCTAGTAAAAGTGCTGAGATAAAAGCCAGTTTTCTCTATTATCTTAGGAATTAAACTTCCTGGAACAAACACTACTGACAGCTTGGTTCCGTATGCTTTGGAGCAAACAATAACTTTTATTAGAAACATTTACCCCCACACAAATAGAAATATGCGCTAATCATGAACTCTCCAATGATATTTTCTCAGTTACGATGTATGTATGTACAAAATAAATTCGTCAGAATATCTGAATCATACTTGACTCTTTTATTCTATTACATAGACAAATTAAAAATAGTAAAGTAAATATCGTGAACTAAACAACACATAAAAGCATTTTTGCGATTAAACACTTGTGCTACTAAATAAACCTTAGAGGAATTTAATTATTTCAATTGTGCTTTACATATTCGTTTTCATAGGTTTTTACTTTTATTCTTATTTATATATTTTTTTCAACGTAACAGTTGCCTATACGTCAGTATCGTGTTGACTGCTTACTGCGAACATACTATGTCGGCTAACTTCCAACTGTACATACTGACTACTAAATACAGATCATTGTGCTTAGTCTACGTGGGTCCTAACTGGTCTGTAGTGTTAGTTATACGACCTGTATCTGTCAAGGGTTCGCTGGGGCATTCACCACCGAGCATGTTCAAAGGGTTAACTCATGCGAGTGGTGTGTGAATGCTCGAGAAGTTTTGCATCGGTCGAATGTTTCCGACGGACGCTGCACGAGCTTAGGGAAAATTCTCGGTGTTCATGGCTGTAATGAGCACTGTAGCATAACGAGTTGCATAGTGGCTATTGAAGTCGTGTTATTTGTGGGTAGCTTATACCACAGATATCAAGTCGAATAAACTGTTAAGTAGAGAGATTCGGAATCATTCAGAGTACGACTAAATAACACTTTTACTTTACAGAGTCTACGTCCAAAACTGCTTTACTGTTAACGAAACAGCAAGTTCAGAAGTACAACTGTGGGTGAATTTCCACAGTTTCGATAACTATTAAATAATAACCATAATTGATATTAATTAAAAATCTTGTCGCTGTCACTTCATTATCGGCATTAAACGTATTCAATAAAATTTACTCTCTGCGTACATGTTGGAAATATAACAACTCTAAACGAAACATTTCAACTTTTGTGTTTTCAAATAAAATAGCTTGCTTTGACGGCTTCCGAATAAATGATAATAATTTGAGTGTAACATTCTTATTTCCTAGTCGGTTATTAAACATCCCTAACATTAATTTGATCCCAATTTGTTGTTTAGTAATAAATATTTTGCAATTTTACTATATTAGCTGTAAACCACGTTTATCCTTTTGAAACACTTAAATCACACCGTTTTTTTTTTATTATTTCTTGTTTCGTATTCGTGATTTTAGTTTTATAATTACCTTTTAACATTACTATGGTTTATTTATTAGGCTACACATTGGCAACGGTTATTTACAAGACTAATTATGACACCATAACAGTATATCTGCTTGATTTAAAAAAATGATAAAAATAACTGTAGAGTGGAAAGTTCAGGGGTGGCCTAGGTGCCAAAATTATTTATGAAACAGAAACAATGTATTGCAGTTGGATCTAAGTTACATACAATTTCCTAATTTTTTATGAGAATTAACAGGTCGCCCTAAAAATGTGCACAGGAACTAGAATCGCTGGTTTGCTTTTCTTAGTCTATAACATTGTTTAGCTTTTGCACTCTGGAATTAATTTACGTTTCAAATATTTTTTAGTACATAAACTTATTAATGCGTTCTATAATTGTGATGTTGCTTCAGAAGTTAGAAATATTATTTAATTGAGTTTAATAAAATATGTACTTAGATATGTTATGAATATAGACTGAGTTATCGCTGGAAAACTTGACTGTTTGCTGCGTTTCAACGTACGTTCAACTTACCAAAAGATTTCTGGCTTTTTGTTTGTACGCGGAGCTCTTACGCTATTTGACTGAGCCAATAAAAGTCCCTCTATTGTAATAATAGTTGTCTGTTATTGGTCAGCAGACAGCAACGTTACAATAGACTATAGTGTTTTCAAGGGTATGTTGGTACATGTTATTTTCGCGATTTACCATCATAGTTAATTATTAGAGGCACGATTATTTCACGTATTCATCTGGTAGTAGCTTAGACTTCTCAGTCCTGTACACATACTGGCTACAGTCAAGTATTCATTGGCTTCTAACCATACACGCAGGTACCACGTGTGTTCGCAACGATTTATTTCCTTATTTATTACTGGTTTGCCGTCGTAAAATGTGTATCAGAAGAACTGTCCTCCGATCACAGTAATGATAGTGAAGTGTACATCATTGACGTTCAAACTGACCTAGAATCAATATGCGAACTACTCGTGCCTCTACTAATTATGAATTGCACAATATATTTTTCATATACAAGATAGTATTCGCCGTCCTTTAGTCTGCATGAAACAACCTCAAGGGCTGATTTGCAAGTACACATATTTCAGTCCTTGGTACGTTTGAGTCATGTGCACTCACACACAGACACATTACCGTATACGTCATGTGTATACGCACACAATAGAGCTCCTTCTACAGGAAATCACTATCTAATTGCGTCTGTGTTGACCAGGCAGATGGATGCTGTTTGACGTGTAGTGACTGGCTTTGAGAGACGTAAAGGGCAAGCAGGTAATTGGAACATTGACGTTGACCTCATGAGTGCTTTGTCGAAGTGAAGGTTTCTGTATATCACTTGTAAGTAAATTGACATACTACTGTGACACAATACTACGTTTATTTCAGCTTATATATTTCGTAGTTTCGAAAGTGAATAAATATTCACGTACATAACCACTTATATAACAAAAAGATATTGAAGAACCAAACCCATGTTGACTATAAGAATACATATATAATGTATATGCAGCTCTAAAAAAAGATATAATTATAAAAATATAAGTATTTAAAGAATTCCAAGAAATCAATCTATTAAATAATATAATTTCACCTATCAAATTTAAAGAGGGGGGAGCAGCCATATTATAAGATCTTAATAAAAACCATCACAAAGATAAGCTAGGTATGTAATTAATTAAACCCTTAATAACTAATAATCTTCGTCTTCCTAAACGTTCATAAACAATATTTGCCAAACAAAATAAACCAGATGAACAAAGACCGTGAGCAATTATCAAAATAATTTATTGTTATTAAACCCCCTAAAACAAGACTCATATGAATTACTGAATAATAAGCAATTAATGATTTTAAATCACTTTGACGTAAACAAACAAAACTAATAATTAAACCACCTATTAAACCAATACTAATTCAAATAAAATTATAAATAACGCCTGATATAATTAATGTGATATATTTACAATTGCAATTAGTATTAGCTAATCTAATAAATGAAGCGAAACTCTTCGTTTGCTAATGTTTCGTCTATTATATCAGACACAATAAACCATTACATTTAACATTCACTGCAACCGACGTCTTCTTTAAATTGACGAAGGACAAAGGAAGAAGGAACAAATGTATAAATATTGCACATATTCCTACAAGGGACAAGACATGACTTGGAACAATATATGGTACGAGACAAAGATACCGCAGTGGACACGAGGGACAGTGTTGCGTGATCTTACTTAAACCAATCAGCATGCAATGTCCAATGGCTACACATTTATTCAAGAAATACGGCTTTAAAATTCATACATGTTGCAGATTACTTACAGTTACCATATGTTTTCCAATTATTTCAGCATTTTGTAAGATACCTAACATGCGTGTTCCCTTTTATGAGACGACAGGGCTGTTTCGGCAAACTTTGCTTCTCCGTGGATACAGCACATTACCCACGGCTGTTTTGACTGGCGCTTCATTATTTTACCCACCAGCTTCGCGGAATATACGTCTGCTGCATGAAACACCATTGTCGATAGCTGACTTTCATAACATTGTTTTACCTGTAAGTTTGCTTTGATCATGCAGCCATATCACTGACTTTTTTCAAATCTTAATCTGAGCAGCAGTATCTGTTAAGCGCATATTGAAGGTAGTGAGATACACCAGTTTTCCTGAAGCTTGTGTGTTTATATTTATGCCTTAGTTCAAAAATGAAACAAGCCCGTCCAATATGTGTTTGATGTCATTGTGTCAATAGAAATTTTTATAGTAATACAGTTTAACATAGTTTTGTTTCCAATGTAGTGCAGTAATGAATTTATATTCCTATATTTGTGTGTGTCTGTCTATATACCTAAGTTACATTTTTAACAATAATAACACATATTATTTTTAAATTTTGTATGATCTCTCACTCTCTCTCTATATATGTATGTATATATATATATATATATATATATATATATATATATATATATATATATATATGAATGTGTGTGTGTATTTATTTAGACACACAGGTTGAGTAAGGACGGAGTGTGTTAAATTTACTTGGTGATATCTCACAATAAGCAATAAAGAAAACGTGTTTTTTTTAATTTGTTCTAAAAGGGCACATCGTGGGGGTAATGCTAACTGAAAATAGATTTTCGAATTACAAATCAAATACTAGTTACTACATACTAAACAACAGTACTCTGAGCACTGTGTCAACAATGACTGTTTTTAAGAAATTTAGTTTAACATCACTTGCCTATCAATGTTCAAACGGGGTCTTGCTTGACTTATAACTCTCGAACACGTCATTGTTATTCATGTAGTACTACAGAACACTAACCAGGTGAAAAGTGTAATAAAATAGTTAGTGTTGTCGGGAAATGCTAGAGTGAACCATTTTCAAGAATATGGGAAGTAAAATTATTGATATTTAAAACACAAAAAATTTATCTCCTGAAACATCTGCAGGCATTGCGACTGTCTTGCACGGCGAGTAACCAAACAAGTAGGCGCGTCGCAGTGAAGCACTTTCGATAGCATTTTTAATCGAAGAATTGTAACTTAGAAAGTGTAAATGTAGGTTACATAACACGGTAAAGTGGTTGCTACTTTTTACAAAATACTAATTTCAGGTTATCCCACAGACAGTTGAACTTTTATCGCTATAGACACGAAACTACACAAAACAGACATCCCGTTACTGTCGTAAGTAATGTTATAAGTGATTTTACAAAACGTGTTTCTTGTTATGAAAACCGCGAGTAGCTAACATTAACAAAAATTGTGCAAAGACTTAAATAAATATGCTACTGATTCATTAATTCAGATAGTAAAGATTGTTTTCGTTTAGACAATACATTGTTTGTATTTTAAATGGCAAACATTTGACACGCCATTTTCTCGAAAATGGTTCACTGTAAAATTTTCCGACAATACTACGTTTTTAATCATACTTTTGCACCCGGTTAATTAATGTTCTGTAGTACAACATGAATAACAATGACGTGTTCGAGAGCTACAAGCCATAACAAGACTGTGTACCCCATTTGAAGAATGATGGGCCGGTGATATTAACAAAGTAAATATCAGAGAATGAAGAACAGCCATTGTTGTTACAGTGCTCAGAGTATAGTTTTTTATGTGTAGAACCTTTTCAGATAATAATTAACTTCTAATTCGAAAATCTATTTTCACTATAGCATTACTCCCCCTGTATGTACTTTTGGGACAAAATAAAAATACGTTTTCCTTGTAGTTTATTGTGAGCTATCACCACGCAAATTTAACACACTCCACCCTTACTTCCCCTGTGTGTGTTGGTGTGTGTGTGTGTGAAGAATAGCGTAAAATCCTTCTCGATGGAAAAATATATAAATGTGCCAAGTTTGTCATCTGAAATGGTGTCGATGTTCATCGG
Organism: Medauroidea extradentata; assembly: GCA_003012365.1. Lineage (NCBI taxonomy): Eukaryota > Metazoa > Arthropoda > Insecta > Phasmatodea > Phasmatidae > Medauroidea > Medauroidea extradentata. Next base: position 28,746 of record PNEQ01003424.1, read on the forward strand.
TCTCATACATACGCGTGTACCAATATCCCTCTGCAACTAGCCACTAGATGGCGCTGCAGCACAACTTCTATACCTAGCTTTCCTTTATGGCATACAGGGCATAAATGGTTGGGAGAAAGGGGAAAAGGTTCACAATTCAACCAACATTTATTCATATATGCACTGGCAGGACGTCTGCCAGGTTCTGCTAGTGTTTGCATTCATGTTTATATAATTCAATAAACCTACGCTCTATCGTTCCACATAAAAATTCAATTCCTAATCTCCTATCCTACGCTTTAACTCTCAGCTGCGGCTACAGATAATATATATTTTTTGACAGGATAAATATTTGATGCCGCTCAAACCCAGAAACCTAGGATACGAAGACAATGTGGGAAGCACAAGAACACCGCAAGAGAACTGATGCACGTTTCTGATGTCCTTAATTCGCATCAAGGCTCGGTTTCAGTCGACATACTGAATTTAATTATCTTTAGTTTTTTGAGAATTCTGAGAAGTAAATGTTAAATCAGCCTCTATACCACAAATTCTACTTACCTTTAGCTACAATACAAGCATGGCAATAGAGCTAGTATTGTATAGTTAGGTCGCAATTTGTCAGGAAAATTATAAGTGTAAAAAAATTTGCCACACAGATTGCGGCGTAATTATATGTTAACAGTTAAACCACAAGGTCTGTACTGTAGCGAAATGTAAAAAGGAATTTAAGGTTTATTCGTACATTTAAAATTTTTCTTCTTAGATTTCCCAAAAAACAAAAAATAATAACATTCAATATGGCGACTGAAACCGAGCCGAGGGTTCTGATTTGTTGAAGTCGACGGTGTTCGAGAAATGGATTTATGTAAACGACTTTGAATACCTTCCAGCTCATTATTTTATATTTAAGTTGGGACTCTGGTCAATAATCAAATATCAAAAGGGGCGCAATTTTCACAAAGAATAACATATTTTAGTTGCATATTTTTTGTATAATTAGCTGTAAAAGTGACAATTTTGATATATGTGTGTATCTATTAGTATATAATTAACTGTACGAGCTATTGAACATAAACTACGGTGACAACGAAATTATTCTTTTCCAGAGTTTGTATTAGTATTACAGTGTTTTTTATGTTAATTATTTATTATATTATTTCAACGTATACTTCAAGGTTATATATGTCTATATGAACTTTAATTGATGTAAATGAAGTGATTAATTAACATTTTATTAATTTAAACCTCAACCTGATTGAAAAAATTATTTAATTTTATTTTAAACCTGGATTTTATACTATAGGAAATCTCTCACAATATTTCATATAAATTTTAATTTAATAAACAATGATTTTTATTGAATACTAGTTCATGTATGGTCATAAAAGAGGATTGCTTCCTCTATGCTTAAGTGAATCGATATCTCTTAGCCTGAGAGGCATTGCTTAAAGCTAACGCTTTAGCAATTTTTCTTTCTTGCTCCCTGAGCTGTCAAAATAGTAGGTACCACAGCAGATTCTACGATGGCCTAGATTTTATTTCTGCCACTATTGTAACTGTTAGTGCACTACAGGGAGAGTGCTTTATGCCAGTGTGACAGCAAGTATTTTGAGACATTTTGAGAAGAGGAAATAATTTAACTTAGACTCAGATTTTATATGAGTGAGCCTCAAGTCAGCGTGAGAACAGACTGTAAGCTGAGCAATTTTAACTTGACTTTGTTTTCAGCCAATTTGCTTAAAAAGTGCCTTTGCCTTTTGAAAACTGTTGAATTTTGTTTGTGTTAATATGTGTGAACTTTTGTGTAACCAGGAAATTATCACAAGTGACAATTATGATTTTGAAGTTAAAACAAACATTATAGCATTTGGCTATAGAAAGTTAATATTTTTATGAGTGAAATATTTGATCTGTGTAATTTGTACTTTCTCTATTTTTATTTCTCTTTGATTTGTGTTTAAATTTCAGATTTTCAGATTTTTGTTTGCTGAATACTTTTTTTAGTGTACTTATTTCTCTTTGGAATATTAGGTTAGTTAATGTATATGCTCCTACCTGGTGAACTAGATAAGTTATTTTATTAATTTTTTTATATGTTTCACATCCTATAACATAATTTTAATTTAATTTAATTTTTATTAATTTCTAATATATTATTTTGGTTCTGCTTTTAGTTTTTTTTTTATGTTTAATTTTAGCAATATGATTTTGATATAATCTCAGCCCCAGATGCTTATTTAGGCTAACAACAATGTGGCTTGAGAAATAGCCGAATTTTAAGGGGTTGGAGAGTAAGAAAGGAATCTTGGCCCAGCTACCATACAGGAATGGTGTGTTTTTGAATCGCTCTGTTAATTTTTATATTTGAGCGCCAGCCTAAATTTTATTTTAGATTTATGA
>PNEQ01003424.1:39578-51502 GCA_003012365.1 Medauroidea extradentata
CAGACAGGTCGAGTTCGTCATATGTTCTTTCACTAATGTTGTATTCAAATAGGAAAATACACGGAACTACGTACAATAAATCGCTACCAACCATACAAGCAGTAAAGTAACTCTTGTTAGTGGTGATGTATATGCAGTAACGGCTAGTGATTTTTTTCAAAGGTTAAATCTTTAGTGCTCACTTTATTCCGAATGGCCTTTAGTGGGTAATTTGTGGTGCCTGTTTCAAACCTGTCACTACAACATTTTTTAATGGCTTTTCGTAATTTTTGTTTTGCTTTTAATCTTGTCACTTGCCACGTAGTAACTGTAGCTCTACAACTATTTATTTTACTGCCATGAATTTTTAAAAACAATTTCCATAGCAAGTGTATAAATTTTTTTTCTAATATTTTGATTTTTTTTATAGAGTTCCTAAGAGGGTATTTGTAAAATAGCTACCTTCATAAATCCAGTGTTTGTAAAATTGGGGTTTTAGTGTATATTATTTGCACTGCTTTATTCTAACGGTTTGCATTGTAATCCAAACTGATATCTACATAGTATATGTTGGTTAATTTTTGTGGTCTGAGAATTACATTAGTAGAGACAATTTTTTTTCGTTTAAAATATTTTCAATATTTCGTCAATTTTGATCAGGTGATTTTGATGGATTTTTCGTCATTTTTCATGTCATTTCGTCATAAATTTCGTAAATTTTGTAAACTTCGGACAAATAGTTCGGAGGTACCTAATGAATATGTGTGCAAAGTATCGTACTTATAGTTAAACATTTAAATAAAATTAACTTTCTTTTCACAAATATGATAACTGAGTGGTTCAAAATCAACCTATTTGATGGTTAGATTAGGCACATAAAACACACCAATACATATGAATGGATTGCGGGATACAATGTTATAAACATTAGTCGCAAGAATAAGCTATTATCGGTATTATTTTTCTCAAGTAAAATCAGACAGTTTTTCAAAAAACAATGCAGAAAATTCAGTGCAATATTAGGTTATGTTGAACTTATGTATTCCATTATGTTTAACAATTTATTTAAACTGCGAGATAAATTTATTTACGTCATAATTTATGGCACTGCGTTGGTATTAATTACTTGAAGTTACAAAAAACGCCATAAAAATGAAAGACTGAATAGCATAACCTACATACCTTGAATTTTTTCATTCATGTTTCAATTTAGAATGTTCTTTTTAATACACAACAATTTAACCCCCGTTATTTGCACACTTTTTTGTCGCTGGAAAATGTATGCTGAATTATTTCAATCGTTCCTTGCATTTTACGCGGAGCGAAAATAAAGTTTGCTGTGTGTTATTTTCCGAGACACCCATTCTGGCAAATTTTACGTCACATCATTACAAACGTGAATTTCTTTGTTCGTAATTAATGTTGCCGTATTAAACTATATATTACAGTATTAATTTTATCACTGCAAATTTCAAATAAATATAAATGGGAATCACGTAAAACAAGAATAAATAAACACGTTGCATAACTTTTAACCTAAACAACCGCCATTTTCATGTCTTGTTCGATAATCTCGAAACTTGCCGTCGCAGTCGAAAAATCAATTTTCTCGATTCGTATAATTGCTATCTCGAATCAGTCGTAATTAAGTACGGAACACCTAAAAAATACCACAATTTTTTCATAATTTCGCACATAATTAATAAATTTCACGATTTCGAACAGAAGCAGACAAATTTTGCAAAAACTCGCGATTTCGCGCATTGCGAAAAACACGTATCTCTATACATTAGCAATTGAATTAGATAACTTCTATTTCAGTGAGGATTGAAGTAATGGTCTTTTTTATTGTGTTTTGTGAATTGAATGTTACATATTGCGTGTTATGTATCGCATGTTGTGTGTCACGTGTTATGTATTGCGTGTTATGTATTGTGTATTATGTATCACAGGTATGGAATAAAACCAGAGTGGATGATAGTACATCGCATCATCAACCACCGTACAATGAGGGATGGCAGAACACTATACCTGGTCAAGTGGCGTGACCTGTCCTATGACCAGGCTACTTGGGAGGATGAGAATGAGGATATTCTGGGCCTTAAGCAGGCTATAGAGTATTATCATGTGAGTATACTGAAATACGCTGTTTGTATGTACTATATTTTAATTAAATGGTAAGTATGCTCTGACAAATTAAACATTAACTAGTTACTTCTATTGAATATTGAAAAGTGTGTCTAGCAATTTGTCTGTGATTTTGTAATTTTCTTAAAATCACTTTTTTGTGGTATATTGTCATTGTTCTTCTTTTGCCTGTGCTGCAGCTGATCGTTATAACATGCTGGAATTTCGTATTTCAGGAAAATTTTTTCAGAGCTATATTTTTCATAGATATATTTGGTTCAAGATTAAGTATGCATTTCTGAAAACCCTGCATAATTATAATTTTTAGCCCGTTTGTATATTTCTGCTATATGTAATTATTTATTTATGTTGCAGTATATTTTTGCTGGCCTCCGTAGCGTTGTCAGTTATGCGCTGGTCTACGGTGTGAGGGGTCCTTAGTTTGAATCCTGGCTCGGGCCTGGGTGTTGTATTGTCTCTTCACATCACTTCACCCTCATCTGCTCTTAAGTTCTCAATGTTAAAGGGTCAATATACCTGTTATCTCACCATGCGTTTTTATTGTTGTAGGCTTATGCAATGTTAATGTCTACATTCTACTGCTCTAAAAACCCTTTTCAATTAAGTTTTCCTGGCTATGAAGTTCAAATACGGCAGTCTCTTCGGAAACTCTTAACCAGATTTTGCTGTATATGGTAGTGTTAATTCTTAAGGTTTCTTGGCTAAACCTTTACTTCCTCAAGTAATAAAATATGGCTGGAAAATTACTGTATTTAAAGAAAGGGTGACACACTAACATGCAAATGTAGTGCATCACTGCTATTACTGGCAAAATTCTGAACTTCTTAGCAGTGTCTTTGTTACCTGGTTGGTGGAACTACAGGACTTTGGGCATTAAGGTTTTTATTTGCCTGTGAAGTAAAGATTATCTCAGGACGCTTGGGTAGTTTTGTATTAGCATGTTTTATTACTAAGCACCATATCACTTCTTAAAAATAGTCTTGAGCTTGCAAGTACTGGTTTTATTTTACGGTATGTTTTTAGAATTCCCATATACCCTCGAACTGTACATTGTGAAATCCTTAAAGAGGAATAAATGGTCTATTAATTTTTGTCTTAAATTTAGTTTTGAATTTTTTAAAAGGATCAAGTAAGGTTGATTGTTGAAAGTACAGTAAAACTCTGTTAAGAAGTTTCCCACTTAAAATGTTTTCCCCCATAATAAGTTAGAATTACAGTGGAACCTCGTTAATACAAACCCTGTTAATACAAAGTTCTCATTAATACAAAGCGATTTTTATTCCCCTTGGAATGGGACAAGAAACGTAATAATTACTTTACTTTTTAATAAAAATTTTGTTTATGTATTAAACCATGCAATATCAAGTTCTCAAGTAATAGGAAATAATTGTTGTTAAATGACTATTTGATTTGTGGGGGGAAACAGAGTGACAAAAATTTTAGAAACTTTTTAAGGTTTTACTGAAGACTTGTTAAAACAAACCTCGTTATTACAAAAATCCAAAATTTTGGTCCCTTCAGAAAGTGCTTTGACTGTATGCCACCTACCATCTTCATTAGTACAATAATAAATTGACCCTTTTAAGAAGTTACTCCCTGTTAATAAGTTTGAATTCCTCAGTCCTTTCAAAAACTTGTTAACAGAGTTTTACTGTAATTTTGGGGTATATTGTTTATTTAAGAAGAAGAAAAAACTCTTTAATTTACAGGACTTGCGTGCAGCTTATAGTGCTGAAATGTCTACCTCCAAAAGGGCGAAGAAAGGTAAAAGCAAGAGAACGAAAGCTAGAGAGCTTCAGGATGATGATTGCGATTCAAAACTTCCGTAAGTCTGTTAGGAATAAAAGTTGTTTTGTTACAATAAAATATATAATATATATATTGTATGTGTGTGTGTATATGTATACAGTAAAACCCTTTATAACGACCCCTCACGGTTCCCGAGATCAGGGTTGTTATAGAGAGGTGGTCGTTATAAGATTTCGGACCGATTTGGAACCTCTATATGTCAAAACAGGCCGTTTTCGCATTAAGTCCATGTTCGGTCATCTTAAGCAATAATAAGTCGTACATTTAAACTTAGCTATAAACGAAATTTATGACCAGGCGTCTTTTAGAGAAAAGGCGATAGTGAATTCTACTCTCGGGCTTTTCTTTTACGCCGTGAACACTTAGAAAGTCACGCGCTGTGAGGTTACGTGCCGTGTCGCTGTTTGCTTGTTATCGGCCGGCCGGGAGGTTAGACGACGATGAGGGGGGAGGTAAGTGCCGGAGATGGCTGCGCGCGCATGCGCCGATCAGTACCACAGCCACAGCAGCTGTCCTCATCAGTGCGTCAGCCTGCTCTGCTTTGAGACTGACTGAAAGATAATCGCGGGCGTGCACTGTGACGTTACGTTATCGCTCAGTTAAAATATTAAAGTTACATGTCCATATGTAAAATATTTTGTTCAGGACAAAGAAAATGTAACGACATGGCCCCCACTTAAAAGTGTAGTGTTAGTTAACAGCATAGTCGTAGCGGTTGTACAAGCAAACGTTTAAATTTATTAAAGAGTATGCAAGGAAAAACAAATCACGAAAAAACTACAAGTAAACTAGTAAAAAACTTACCAGATATAATATCCAAGAAACGTGATAAATTAGGCAGATGATTTGTTTACTATTATCACTGCGTTGACGGGACACTAAACAAAAACACAATAAAATAAAAGTCTGACACATTAAAGGGCCGAACAACCATTTCCTTTTTTTTTTTTTTTAAGTCCACATCGTACGGCTTAGTTTTTTTACGTTTGCATTGCGTCCTTCCTTCTGCATTGCATTAACGACCTCGTCCCTCATTTTTAAGATCGTAAACAATGTTGATTTCGGGATGCCGAACTCCCGCGCAATCTCTGACTTCGGCCTCTGTGTCGATTCCACTTCCTTGATTATTTCATACTTCTTCAGAAGCGACAAGCCGACTCGCTTTCCATTCATTATGGAAATATCGAAAGCCCGTATGAAGTTTTAAAAAATGTACGTGTCGTCAAAAATCGTTTACAGGTTCAAGCCTAATAATCGTAACCAAATCGAAAGCCAAAAGAAAACTGCGTTGGTCGATAATAATTGTAACCAAATCGAAAGCCAAAATAACTGCGTGGGCAATCAATAATCGTTTACAAACTCAAACCAAATAATTTACCAAATTGAAATCGTGAAAATCAAAGCGTAATAAGTTGTCATAAATAGTAAAACACCAAGAGATATCCAAAAGTCGTGCAATAAAGTCGTTATAATTGAGCAAACAGAGAGCGTGCAGCTTATCTAACAGCAAGTGAGAGAACACTGGCACGTGAACAAAGGTGGAGAATGCCGAGCGCGCTGGATATTCACGTGAGGGGAAAGGAAGATAAAAGTACCGTTACGGCTGGAGAGAGGAAGGATGAGTCATCGCTTGCTGCGTGGAGTGGAGTACAGTTCTCACCACTAGAAACGCAACACGGTGCACAAAAACCTATTTTTTGCCGATTTCCTTGAAATTTGAAATAAAAAAAAATTAAAAAATCACGTTTTCCCAAAAACGGGTCGTTATACTCGTTATAGTCAGGTGGTCGTTATAAAGAGGTTTTACTGTGTGTCTATATATATATATATATATATATATATATATAGACACTTTGGAACCTCGTTAATACAAACCCTCTTAATACAAAGTACTCATTAATACAAAGCGATTTATATTCCCCTTGGAATGGGAGAAGAAATGAAATAATTACTTGAATGTTCAATAAAAATTTTGTTCATGCATTAAACCATGCAATATCAAGTTCTCAAGTAAAAGAAAGTCATTGTGGTGAAAATACTATTTGATTTGTGGGGATAAACAGAGTGACCAAAATTTTAGAAACATTTTAAGGATTTAGTGAACACCTGTTAATACAAACCTCATTATTACAAACAGCCAAAATTTTGCTCCCTTCAGGTTTGTATTAAAGAGTGTTGACAATATATACAGTAAACCCTGTTAAGATGTTTTTGAAGAGACTTTACACCACAAACTTCGTAGCTGGGAAAACATCTTAAATGGGAAAACTGATTTTAAAACTAAAGTCGTTATTGTTGTATGTGCAGTCTATATTAAATTTTATTTCGGAGTCGCAAGGACAATTTAATGTACAGTAAAGTCCCTTATTTACACTTTTCAGGTGACAGAGCGAACAAGTTTAAATAGTGGGAAGGGTAAATTAAGGGAAATCTCGTAAAACTCATTCAGCTTACCTTATTTAGTGCATTTTTTTTTTTTTCATGTTTAAAAAACTCTCTTCAGGTAAAATCGAAGTGATAGTATCCATGTAAAACAATGCATTTATCACATTTTGTAACATGAAACTTGGTATAGTTTAAGTTACCAATATTGGAATTGAGTGTACTGTTATGGGAAGATTCATGGTACGTGCACATGCCATTTAAAGAGAACACCTTGAAATGTTAATAAGAGATTGTATTTTTTTTTTTTTACCGTTTGGTTAACACTGTTCAGCATTTTACAAATTTTCTGCAATGCTACCGCGAATTTAGACAGTTACAGTACGCATTTGAAAGGGGTGGAAAGTTCTTTACTCAGGTCAACAAATGTTTCCACGAACTCGTCACACTTCTCCAAGATCATCAATTGTTTTATCGATAATGCCTTTTTTTTTATTATATTGCCGTTATACAACCATCTAAACACGCTGCACTAAAATGGAAATGACTTTAAAACACATCTTTTCTTAATGTAACATTTTAAACACGTTTCGCAAAGGTTAGGTTAGTTATCGTTGCCGTAAACAAAGACAAACGAACGCATGTAAATAGATCAATGTTGCCAACGCAGGTACAGCGATCGATAGCATTCCATACAATCGATAGTGCTAGCGGTGGCAATTCTCTTGCCGCCATCTTGAATTTATTGTGCTGTGAGCACAAGCATTACACGCGATCACGATCAATCTGCTACTGGTTTGCACGTGATCACCAATGGTGGATTGTATTTATTCGTGTTACATGCATACGTTGGCCATCCTAAGTGTACCTGCTCGCTGTTTGTGGAACGCTACATCTCACGTCAGTTATCTATGATGACAGTACAAAAACATAAACAAATGCGGTATTTTTCTTGCAGTTGCAGTTTCCTTTCAGTTTAACTAAAGAAAATTGCGTACATCACTTTTAAAAAAATTACGTTTTTTTTTACAAAAGTTGACCGTATTACGCGGGAAATCAGGCACGTGGGAAAACGTAATATGTGGGAAAATTAAAACCATGGCTCTTATGACAAATGTGATGGGACCAAACGAACCAAACAACTCAGCTGGGAAAACGTATCTCGTGGGAACGTCTTAAGCTAGTTTTACTGTATGTTATATGGTACCCAGTACTTTGTAAATACAGTTAACTCCCGATTTAACGACCCTTCACGGTTTCCGGGAATAGAGTTGTTATTTTGGAGGGGTCGTTATTAGAATTTTTAAAAATTTTCAGTGATCCTCGACCTCTAAAATGTCGACATTTGCAGTTGTTTGTCATTGAATCGGAATTCACTTATCATTGGCGCAAAAATTACGTGTTTTTACACATTTATTTTTAAAAGCAAACGCATTATTTTTAAAAGTATGCCATTGAAGTTGATCTACGACCTTTTTTTAGTTCTGTACAAATTATAAACATTGTCGATAACACCCGCGATGTCCATTTTAGGATGTTATTTTCAAGAGTGCCGCAATGAAGTTTATTGAAGTAGTAATATTTTTCAGTAGAGTAAAGTATTTTGAATAAATAGATACACTGGAAGTGGACAATGACCTTCTTTAGGCTCAAAATTTGGCAAAAACATTGCCGGCAATATAGATTCTTGCACCCGCATCAACCTTTTTGGAAGTCATTTGCAAGAATACTACAACAAAGTTGATTGAAATAGTAATATTTTTTAGTAGAGTGTAGTATTTTGAATAAATAGATACACTGGAAGCAGTTACATGACCTTTCTTTGGCTCAAAATTAAGCAAAAAAATCACTGGCAATATAGATTCCTGCGCCCAAACGACCATTTTGGAAGTTATTTGCAAGAAAGCAGCAATAAAGTTTATTCAAATAGTAATATTTTTCCAATAGAATAACGTATTTTGAGTAAATGATAGTCTGGACGTGCATATAAGACGTTTCTGTAGCTTAACATCATGCATGAATTATGATAATGAAACACAAATATCTTAGTCGGCAATGTAAATTAAGTGCCAGTAATGTCTGTGTTTCAAAACTATGTACAAGGTTCTATCGCAATGTTGTTGATTGAAGATATTTCAATAGGCACAAACTGCCACAATGGTAATTCTGGTTGGCACAACGTACGTTTTGATAAAGCTGTTTGCCTCCTGGGACCTTGTCTTGGTAGCAAGCGACCACACACACGTGTACGAAAATTTGTGTGCGCTAGGATCTATCTGGAAACACGTTAGTTCAAGAACATACATGACGTGTCTAATTTGTGTGACTTCTGCCACTTTTGACCACTATCTAGTCACAGCTCCTGACGCTCACTCAGCAGATCGAACGTGATGATAACATGACTCCCTTTGTTTTGCAGTTATCTATGGGGTGGCGCATGCACAGACTCACGATGGCTCGTTGTGCCTTCCTCTCGCTTGTGAACGTGTGGACTAGTGACTCACACCAGACGTGCTGTAGTCAATTGTCGTACTGCTCTGTGCCACGCATATCTGAGGCGTACACACGACATTTGGTAGTGTCAGTTACGAACTGGCCTTCTTTCACTTGTTAAAAGAATAATGATTTATAAACATACTGTGCTTACATAATTAAATGACATGATGGTAACTAATAGCATTTAATTAACAAAATGGAAAACGTACTGAAGCTTAAATAAACACGACGTATAATCGTAATATCACAGGCACAAAACAAGACTATCATATCCAAGGGCACGAGAAATTAGTGGCAAAAAAGTTACGGTGCGCACATGATGAAAACGGGGTGAGCGAACTGCCTTATTGGAGTGGTTGGCCAGAGGAGGGAAAGAAGTGAATTTACAAAGGTAGCGATTTTACGAATGCGGTGAGAGGAACCGTGAGTATTCGTAAAATCGCGGGTCTGGTGTACCTGAAAGAATCCAACAGCCTGATAATGTTGGCAACATTATAAGTTCCTTGATTTTTGTGAGTGTACGTGCATGTGTGTATATTTTAGTGTGTGTTTGAGTGTGTGTGTGTTATGTGTGTTTGTGTCTGTGTTTGTGTGTGCACGCAAGAGCATGTGTGCACTCGCTTGCATGCAAGTTCATGTACGTTCATGTGTGTGCATGTACACATTTTCCTATCCACACAGGTGTGCATGTGCGCGCACACACACGCACACATGCACATAAACACAAAACTGATTAGTATTTTCTTGATGCTGGACTGTCTAGGTAGACCCTTGTCTATACAGCTGTTGTCATTTATACTTAAAAATGATTGGCTCTTCAAATATTGCTGCATTTTTAACTTAAAAAATTAACAAATGAGGAATCTGTTAGTCTAGGACATGTACTTTAGACTCTCAGTTGATTTTACAGGAACATTTTAATGTAATTGTTTATGATATTGGTGTTCTTAAGTTGTGTTTAGTATTCACAATCAAGTACGGTACATTACATGACATGTTAGATGGTTCAGCTTGGCATTATTTATTTTTTTCTTTTGTTTAGAAGAAGATTCACGCCTCCTCCAGACAAGCCAATGACAGACTTAAAGAAGAAGCTGGACAAGCAGCCTGACTACATAGATCAAACAGGGATGCAACTACATCCTTACCAGCTAGAAGGTCTTAATTGGCTACGTTATTCTTGGGGACAAGGAATAGACACTATTCTTGCTGGTATGTTCATTACCGTTTGGATAGTACAATAGAACGCCGATCATACATTCCTGTGTCATTCGTTTTCCTGTGTCTTGCGCCAATTTATTTTGGTCCCGCTGAAAACCCTATACATATAACTAATGGTAAACATTCCCGCAACATACATTTATTAACTACTAGCTGTCCCTTTGCGGCTTCACCCGCATGTGCTATAGAAAAGAGTAACTTAATTTTAATAACGTATTAATTGATGGTGTTGCTATATTCTCTGTATATCTTTATAACAACAAATACAAACAGCTTTATCCAGTCCACTACGCTGAGGGTACTTTAATTGCAGAACATCTTTGTTTTTAATTCATCTTTATTTCTCTACAAAATAGCTACTCGGCCGCGGCTTTGCCTGCGTGAAATTATGTAATACAAACAGTAAGGATACGAACCAGTAACCCCACCCCTCCAACACCACAAACTTTGTACAATAGCCGAGTGATTACTTAAAGGCAGGCCGTAATAATACTTTCGTATGTACGGGCTACAGTTCAAAGAGGTTTTATTTATGGTGGGTTGGCAAAAAAAAAAACTCGCAACTCCACAGACTTAACTACAAATTATTCAAGACAGGCCATGAGAGTTATTTCGCGTGTACAGGCTATAGTCCAAAGAGGTTTAACTATAAGCAAGAAATAAAAAGGAAACAAATTTTGAACTACAGTAGAACCCTGTTATAACGTTTCTAAGGGGACCTGTAAAAAAAAGTGTTATATGCAGGAAAATGTTATGAGCACGAATCAGTATTTTCACACCGATAATTGGGTATTACTAGGGGTATGCAATTCGCATTTGCGATAAAACGATTTTTTACGCGAATTTTGACATTTTAAAGCGAATAATCACGAATTAGCAAATAAAACCATTTTTACACGAATTTAAACATTAATAAACCTGATATTCCCATAATTGAATATTATTTTAAGCGAATTTTTACATTTGAAAACAAATAAACCCAATATCCGTAGCTACTTGATTAACCTTGCTAAAAAATACTCTACGTAAGTCTGACGAAGTTCGTAGAACGTAGGCTTAACCTGGTGCAGATTTTGTAAACACAACACGGCCGCCATGATTCAACTACAACTACAGTATTTCTTACGCGGCGGCCAATCGATAATGGTGCAGCTGGCAGCCGATAGGCAGCGCGCGCAGTTGCACGTTCTCACACCAACACCAAAGTCACAACACAACAAAACAAAGCTGTTTACGGCTGCACCAGCGCGTAGTTTATTCAACAAACTTGTAAACGGAACAAATTGAACTTGCATGGCATGGTAGTTGTGCTCTAATACTTACGTGAAGTACAAACTTGTTCGAAGTAATGAATATTTTTAATAAAAACTTGCTTTAATTTACCGTAAATACCGTATTTACCCGCGTATGGGTCGCACATTTTGTGCCAATTTTAAGTGACAAAAATGTGGGGTGCGGCTCTTATGCGAATTTTACATTTTTGCCAAGACAAAAAAAAATTTTTCCACGAAGGAAAACCAAAAGTTTTAACCTGTGCCTTAAAATAAAGTCGTATGAGTTGTGTTTAGTTATTTAACGAAGCATTTTAATAATTTACTGGAAGCGGCGCGGCCGGCAGTGTGTCTCAAGGTCACGTCTGGTTACCAGCTGTGGACTAACTGTATCGTCCGGTGGCGGAGGTGGGGCGGGCAGAGAATCAGGAGAGATACAAGCATGTGTGTGCTGTGAAAGAGAGCGGAAAAGACCAGGAAGAAAATGTATTGAGATGTCCCGAGGTCACTGAGTTACGTGATACCACGCTACCTACGACAGATTGACAAGCATGTGTCGAGCGCTGCGTGCTCGCCGGTGTTATGTTTTCTACCATGTTTTATTTTTCTGGGCAGTTT
>PNEQ01003424.1:52502-68096 GCA_003012365.1 Medauroidea extradentata
TAATATTTATCCTCGAAGTCTGCCAAACGTGCAGCGTGACCAACATTGGCTGCCTCATCAGTCGAGCCAGTGTCAGCCAGCTCTACAGTGACATAATCTGCGTCAAAATTCTCGCGAACCTTAGACAGGTCGCGGGTAGTGGCTAGGAACAAACTACGTTTTGACTTGTCATTCCCGACAATTTGAGCAAGATCGTAAGTCCGTTTCAGCCGACTCTCGGCAAGGCGAAGACGCAGAAGCGCCGCTTGCTTATCGGCCATATCCAAACGTGAACAAGAAAACCACCACGAACAACAAAAGGACACGCAAAAACTGGTGCTAACAATACTAAAATATGCGTTCCATCTCGAACAAACGAGAATACCAAACATAGCAACAAATCTTCTGTACTTAGGCCTACAAGCAAACTCCACTAACCTTCAAATTACCGTTCGATGAAGTAGAAAGAGATATATAAAATACTCAATGTTGAACACATACAACCAAAACACACGTAAATGTGCATCAAACAATGAATGGCACGGCTGTGACACAATTCTGGATGCGAAACAAGGACAATAACACCACGTGCAGACGTCAACCAAACAAAGCAATCGCCCAAACACGTGCATGCAAAACTGCAGCTGCATGCCGAAAACGAAAGAACACAGTTTGTAACTCCACCACAGTCAGTCTTCAGTAATAATACAGTGGATTCTCTATGTATTGAAACCTGATGGATTGAAATATGCTTATCCATGGAACACATTATGGGGCCCCATTTCTATATTTTAATGTATTTTAAGACCACATCCATTGAAATCCCTCATGTATTGAAAATTTTTGTCAGTCCCATGAGAAACGGTGGATAGAGAATCCACTGTAATCACCGATACGAATCTTGGCTGAAATACACGGTAAAACTTCGGAATACACGATCCCGCGCGAACAAAGAAACTTGCCACAATGAAACGACGCGACACTACAATTCGACAAAAAACGGCACAAATCAGCCGGCTACGGAGGACCAAAATGTTTTGTGAATTTTAATACACACGAAAAAATAACAAAAAACGACAAACTATAAAGGATTGCACATCAAGGCTACGATACAACACGCCGAACACGACACACACCAAAACGGCGCCATCTTTTCAACTGCCGATCGATGATCCTGCGAGGCAGGTTAGCCAACTTACCAAACACAAAAATCCCACACTGATGTGCAGGTACACAAGAAAGTTTCCTTTGTCCATGAATTACATCCAATATACACTATTTACACGTCCAAACACGCCCAGACATTCTCACAGCTTTGAGAGTTGTGAAATTAACGAGACCAGATTTTGCGACCAAGTGTTTTGAAACGATCTGATTCCCTTGTGCCAATGTTGACTGTGAACGGTTCTTGTCTTCGTACAATACAGTGTTGACGGATAGAAGAACAACACTCACAAAGTCAAAACTTGCAACAATGGCCTTTTTTTCTTTTGAAGATTAGAGCTGTGAATAACTTAGTGAGCGTAAAACATAGGTACTATTTTAAGTACGATTTAAGAAGTTACTGTGGTTTTTTACAAAATTGATATTCATTTATTTTAAGGTAACTTTAATTTTAAATAGTGTTTGCTATTTTGATTAAGTGTTGTAACAATTCTGAAGCAGTTAGATCCCAGTTTGCCAATGGTTTGAAGTGAACAATTCAGTGAGCACAGTAAGTACTATTTAAATAAGAATTGAGAAATAACATCTTACATCTCCAAACACTGGATAATCACTTTCAATCATACTATTTTACCATTTTGTCATCTTTTTAAATATTAAGTACTGTAGTTAGTATTTGGTGTGTATTGGTGTGTATTAAGTTTTAAAACAATTCTCTTGACACTTGCTATATGAAATTGGTATAACTATTATCTATTTTGGTAGTCAAAATAAACCTCCCTTTCAGAGAAAAATAACACCGATTTTCCAGAAAAATGACCTCGATTTCTGTGATAAACATGAAAAGTGCATACCCCTAGGTATTACACAAAAGTAACTTAAAATTTGATAGTTTATGTACAGTAAATAAGACTATAATGAGATTAAATGAGGTTATAGTTACTGTGCTATCAGAAACATGATTATAAAACATTGTGTGTACAATGGAGGAGGCTTTCCAATTTCACTTCTGTAGGTTCATGATCGTCGTCTTCATGATCATAGTCTTTAATATCACTGGAATGTACACTTATGACACTTTGTCAGACATAAATTTGTTTTTTTACAGTTGTTTTTAGGTCTACAGCTTAGTTATTTTTATCTAAAATAATACAGTTAAGAAAAATTTTACCAGAATTGTGGTTAATGTCTGAGACGAAAATGATGTTATATGCAGGAAATGAAAATACCAGTGTTGTTATAAGCAGGAAATTAAAGCATTATGTTTTATGGAAAAATGACGGGATAAAAAAAAAGTCGTGTTATATGCAGGAAAATGTTATATCCAGATATGTTATAACAGGGTTCTACTGTATTTCAGGTGTTACGAAAGATTATTCTTAAACACGTTTTATTTTTTTATAGACTTTCAAGGACAAATTTCCAAAAATCGTTAAATTACTTTTTAGGTACAGTATTTACTTATGTTTCATTATAAGACAAAAGCCACCCCGATATCTCTTAACGGTTTAGGTGATACGACTGATTAATCAAAAAACTGTTTTATTTTTTTACCGGCTTTCAAAAACGAATTTTGAAAAATCCTGAAATTACTTTTTAGGTATTTGCGTATGCTTCATTTTTAAGAAAAAATCACTTTGATATCTCAGGTGGTTTAAGAGGAAGAGAGGATTTACGGTAAACCAATTAAATGGCTTTTCACCTCGTTAATATAAAAATTTCGAAAAATCCTGAGATTTGTTTCTAGACATTTGTATTTGCGACCTAACCAAGTGAATAAGACGACGATAGTCCGTCGTGTTCGAGAAATATCAAAGATTTGCAAAAAATACATTTCACCCCGTTTCACCACCTTAATAGCCGAATTTCAAAATTTCCTTTCTTAGTGCGCGCCTACGTCACAAGGGGAAGCTTCCCTTAAAATTTCACGTTTATAGGTCCAGTGGTTTGGGCTGGGTGTTGATAATGAATGAATGAGTCAGTCAGTCAGTGAGTGGGGCACTTCCTTTTATATATATATAGATTTTGTTTCCAGTGTCTTAGTTTTTTTCAGACGGCGGGAACAAAGATGTGCCACAAGAAATATGCAGTAAACTCCCACTCTAACGATATTGAATATAACATAATTGGCGATCTAACGACGTAATTTCCAGGAACTCTGGAAAAATTAATATTTTAAAATTTGAACTAAGCTAATCAAAGTGCAATAGATTGCTGTGAAATGTTATTTAAATTTTAAAATAATTTGGCGTGCATTAAATAATAACGTACTGCAGTTTTCATAAATTAGTTATACAGTAAAACCTCTATTTAACAAAACTCAAGGGACCAAAAAATGACATGTTTGTTGTAAGGGGGTTAGTTAAATAGAGGTTTTATACAACTGATTTCTACTCGACATAGAATTTCACGTGAACTACAAAACTTTGGTTGACAACTCACAGTATATCCTGGGAATTATAGAAGCAACCAAAAAAAAGATAATATTGCTGAGATTGCTATTTATTTTACAGATTATGAACTACTGAAAATGTCTTGCACATGGAACTTCACACGTTAGGTTGCCACGTTTCTAGAATATCAGAGTTACATCAAGCTCTTCACCAGATAACTTCATACATAGTGTGTTACAATGACTTTAAATTTGAAATGCCAGCCACTGGATGCTTGCTAATTTTCTACTCACATTTCAAGTACTTCATGCCAAGCCTTCCCTAAAAAAATAAGTCCCGAAGCATTACTTTTTAATACCCCTAACCTCCAAGCACCAATCTAATTTCCTTGTACAAGACTTAATTTTTACATACTTTAATACGTTTCCTATTTACACCAACAAAGGCAGTGTTGTTTTCTATCTGCCTACGATTTGAAATTATGGCTGATAGTGTAGGCTTGGACGCGAATGTTCGAAATCGTTAACTACAGTATCTCACACTATAACTTTGATGAACAACTTTTTAAATTTCAAGTTTTATTATTATTATCTGCCGCAACATTTCATTCAAACACGTCCACGTTAAAGTTACAACTAACCACGTGCTAAATATTAGACTTCAAAATACCGTCATTAATTCGGCGATAGAAAAGCAAAACAAACAACAGAGGCCTATGTCACAGATGATGTACACTGTTGGGATGCGCACTTTTAACCACAGAAATATGGGATTCGGAGTGGTTATCTCGCCGAAATCATGGTATGGAATTCCACCACCACGAGCACTGAAGTTGCAACAAAGAGTTAGGCGGCCATTTTAAGTCAAGTGCCGCATGCGCACCTTGTGTGTATCTTTAAACTATGGAACTGAAGACGTGTTGTTTATGTTTATTTACAGTTTTTTATTGTATGCATCAAGGCTTTAAACGTAATTTCAGCGTGAGGAAAATAAAACAATAGTTTCTTGTTGAATATAATTATTAACGTGTGATTTTTTTAAAACTGGTTGTTTGTTGTAGAGAGAAATTTACCGTTGTGAACAAAGTAAATTTCGATATTTGAAGGTTAAAAATGCATTGTTCTTTGGTTTTTCGTTAAGTAGAATATTCGTTAATGGAGGCTGTGAAAAAAAAAATTAGAAACATTGGCTTGAATGTTGTTGAAGCCTGCAACCGATGAGGAGGAGTTGAGCAGCGTTAGTCATCACAAAATAGGTGGTTTTTCACTGATCTTATGTAGACGTATTTACTAACTTGATATTTCAATGATTCGGAAGTGGAAGTTGTGTGAATACATGTGCTAAACTAACTTTACATGTTAAATAATTTTAATGTGCTTCAAAAAGTGGAGGACTGTGCAGATTTGTGTAAAACAGTATGTAGCCCAGGCATATTATGCAAGTTTTAAGGGTAATATCAAAATTATAAATGTAAACATTTGCCTGATCTTCCTTGAAGTTTAAGAAATTATTCCTGAAAAGTCAACACTACTTTATTTTTGAGGTACAAGACACTTGCCTGGTATACTTGTTTGCAAAAAATTGCATAATTTATGCTATGCTTCAACTTTTTGAATGATGTCGATGCTCAGCAAGGTAAATTATTTATTAAATATACATTTGGTTACTAAGCGTAAATCTTAGTCACTTAGCTATAGGGCTAGCAATATAAGTATTGTGATCTGAATAGCTTAAAAATATAGTGAAGGTGGAGAAAAAAATGTCAGGGAAAAATTTTTACTTTGTCTGGAAATCAGGGAAATGTCAGGGAATTTGGTCATGGAATATTAGTGGCAACCCTGTCAATACGATCTACGACATACATATTTGAAAAACATCTGCAGTTGCAGTATACCAACAAACGGCAATTTTTTGACTGAGAGTGTATTAAAAGTTTTAATTAACAAATAGGAACTAATCAACCTATGTAATCATATACGTTTTCCGGTGCCCTTTGTGCAAAATCAACTGTTACTACCCATGATTCAATGCGCAAATGCTACTGGCATAGCCGTCCATTGCTGAACTTGTTACTCTATAACTAGCTTGAAAGAAATAAAAATTTTCAGTCAGAAATGGAGTGTTAACTAAACTGTATTATTAGTGCATTATGATCCATGTACCATGAATATTTTAATTCTCTTCATTACAAAATATTTTGAAACATAATTTATGGAATAGACTAAATGAAATAAATATTTTAAAATATGATATTAATGAAGCAGACTAAATTAGGCAAACCTGTATTAAATTGAGAGATAAATTAACTATGTTTTGTTATACTAAGGCCCTCAAACTAGTACAGTAGTTGAAATCTAATAACAGTAATTAAAAATAACCTTGTATTTTATTTCAGATGAGATGGGGTTGGGTAAAACAATCCAAACAATCACTTTCCTGTATTCTTTATACAAGGAAGGCCACTGCAAAGGACCATTCTTGGTGAGTCTGGTAAAAAAAATTGTGTTAATAATGTTCACATTTTATTTGCACCTGTGGCATCTGAGTCTTAAAATATGTTTTTTTTTCTCCGCATGACAGCTTAGTGTTCCCCTGTCAACCATTATCAACTGGGAGAGAGAGTTTGAGACGTGGGCCCCAGACTTCTACGTTGTCACATATGTTGGTGACAAGGACTCTCGAGCTGTGATCCGAGAAAATGAGTTGTCATTTGAGGAGGGTGCTGTTCGAGGTGGTAAGGCATCTCGTATCCGGTCGTCTACTATAAAGTTCAACGTTCTACTAACCAGTTATGAGCTTATTTCGATAGACGTCGCTTGCCTTGGGTCAATCGATTGGGCAGTCCTGGTTGTGGACGAGGCACACAGACTTAAGAGCAACCAGTCTAAGGTGGGCTATGTTTCGGTATCATTTAGTTTTATTTATTTATTTACTTTGTCTTAAGTTTGTTACCAGATAATAACTATGTGATTAGTGAATGTTTATGTCTAGATGTAAAGATTGTTTTCAGATACAGTAGAGTCCCGATTTAACGAACTCAGGAATAACGAAAACAGCGATGTAACAAAAGGATTTTTAGGAACCTTGAAAAAATAACAAAAAAAAAAAAATTGTATTAAATAACTAAGTGACTTTGATAAAATGGAATATTAATTGTAATGTAAGTCTATTAAAAACACTAGCACTAGCAGCAGTATATACTTATTTCTCCATAGAAAAGCTTAAACCACATCCGTTGAAGGAAAAAAAAATTGTTAAAATTCGTTGAAAACTTTGGCCGCAGGAGTGATTTTGAGATAGGCATGCACAGGTGTGGCTGAGTGATTGCTGCTGTGTTGCATATCAAGCACACGCCTAGATCTAGGGGTGTGCGAATAGTGGCTTTAGTGTTTCGAATAGTTTTCGAACTAATACAGTAAGACCTCTTTATAACAACCCCTCACGGTTCCCGAGATTAGGGTCGTTATAGAGAGGTGGTCGTTATAAGATTTCGGGCCAATTTGGAACCTGTACATGTCAAAATATACCGTTTTCGTATTAAGACCATGTTCAGTCATCTTAAGCAATAATAAATCTTACACTTAAAATAAGCTATAAACAAGGTTTATGACCATGAGTCTTTTTAAGAAAAGGCGATAGTGTATTCTGCTCTCGGGGCTTTTCTTTTACGCCGTGAACGCTTAGAAAGTCACGTGCTGTGAGGTTACGTGCCGTGTCGCCGCTCGCTTGCTTGTTATCGGCCGGTCGGGAGGATAAACCTCAATGTGGGGGGAGGGAGGTGAGTGCCGGAGATGGCTGCACGCGCATGCACCGATCAATACCACAGCCACAGCAGCTGTCGTCTTCAGCGCGTCAGCTTGCTCTGCCTTGAGACAGACAGAAAGATAATCGCGGAAGTGCACTGTGACGTAACGTTATCGCTCACGTAAAATATTAAACTTACATGTCAATGCGTAAAATATTTCGTTCAAGACAGAAAATGTAGCGACATGGCCTCCACTCTACTAAAAGTGTACTATTAATTAGTTAATTAATTAGTTAACAGCATAGTCGTTGCTGTTGTATGAGCAAATGTTTAATTTTATTAAAGAGTACACAAGAGGAAAAAAATCATGAAAAAACTACAAGTACGCTAGTAAGAAATTTATCAGACATAATACCCAACAAACGTGATAAATTAGGCAGATCATTTGTTTACTATTATCACTGCGTTGACGGGACACTAAAAAAACACACAATAAAAGAAAGTCTGGCACATTAAAGGGCCGAACAACTGTTTCCTATTTTTTAAAAAAGTCCTCCGCTTACAGGCAAGTTTTGTGCTCTAAGTTGGCAGAACCATTCCAGCACAGCTTCCTCCAAATTGGTGTGCATCCTACGCCTTAGTTTTTTAACGTTTGCATTGCGTCCTTCCTTCTGCACTGCATTTACGATCTCGTCCATCATTTTTAAGATTGTAAACAATGTTGATTTCGGGATGCCGAATTCCCGCGCAATCTCTGACTTCGGCTTCTGTGTTGATTCCACTTCCTTTATTATTTCATACTTCTTCACAAACGACAACCCGACTCGCTTTCCACTCACTATGGAAATATCGAAAGTCCGTATGAAGTTTTAAAAAATGTATGGGTCGTCAAAAATCGTTTACAAAATCAAACCTAATAATCGTAACCAAATCAAAAGCCAAAAGAACTGCGTGGGTCAATATTCGTTCACAAACTCAAACCAAATAAATTACAAATTGAAATCGTGAAAATAAGCGTAATAAGTCGTCATAAATCGTAAAAAACCAAGAGAAATCCAAAAGTCGCGCAATAAAGTTGTAATAATAGAGCAAACAGAGAGTGTGTTGCGTATCTAACAGTGACCGAGAGAACACTGGCAGTTTCACGTGAACAAAGGGAAAGGAGGAGAATGCCGAGCACGCCGGGTATTCACGTAAGGGGAAAGGAAGATAAAAGTACCGTTACGGCTGGAGAGAGGAAGGATGAGTCACCGCTTGCCGCGTGCAGTACAGTTCTTGCCACTAGAAACGCAACATGGTGCACAAAAACCTTTTTTTTGCCTATTTCCTTGAAATTTGAAATAAAAAAATTTTAAAAATCACGGATTCCCAAAAAACCTGTCGTTACAGATAGGTGGTCTTTATAAAATGTATCGTTATAAAGAGGTTTTACTGTAATAATTTTTTTCCAATAATTTTCGTATATTTTTCAAACATTGTTTCTTCAAATTTTTGTATACATCTGCCAGTGCATAATCTTGCATTTACGTTGTGATATAGAAATGCATTTTGCTTTATTAATATAAACATTAAAAATTCAGCAGTTTTTACTTGATAACCTTGGACATTCTTAAAACTTACATGTTTTTGTTACTTTGTACCTGTTCTTACAGCAGTATTCTCAGTTTTCTTATTTTATTATGTTACTAAGAAATCACAAAATTGTGTTTGTAAACAAGTTCTTACTACAGATGTCACATCTGATCTAGTTGACTTCTTCCTTACATGTACGAAGATAAAAAGAAAAAGTACTTTTCTGTATGTAGTAAAATACTACGAAAAATTAGATCTTTTTGTGTTGGAAATAATGTAACACTAATGTTTTCAGGGACTGCTCATTTTTCAAACTAATTTTGTAAAATAACAGTGAAACTTCCTGTGTGTTTCACATTTGGAAAAATTCGTAGAGTAGTTTTATAGAAATTCTGAAAGTGTTCAACCAGCTAATTATATAACCAAATAAAAGTACCAGTGGTAAAAAAAAGTTTAACCATAGTACACTCACATTAACTACTCCATGCTTACAAAAGTTTTATATGGTCACAATATTAGCTATATATAATGTTACAGTATAAACTGCCGTAATTCCATCCCAACGAATACCTTGGATCCACACTTTGGTTTCAATAATTCGGAATTACAGACTATACAAATAGCTAAAAATGATACTTCACCTTTGTGACATCAGTAAGGATTCACAATATTTTTAGTTTCTTTACTTAACGAAAATAAGAATTACTAACTTACCCATAGCAAACATTTTACGTAAATAAATGACGTGGTGTTAAACGTAAACGAGCAGCTTAACCAAACCTTTGATAGATATGTACAGTAACTAGGTAGACGTCTAAACTATCGCTGCTGCGATCACGTTGTTCACAATCTTTGACCGTTGATGTGACCACCACTGCTGATATCTTGTGTATATAGAGGTGTTTCATTAGCGTGTATCACTACGCTTCGAGTGCCAAGTATACAATGATCTGCATGAATATATCTGTGGCCACGAATGTATAATGCCTCACGTGAATATTTAAATATTTATGTTGAAAATATACATGAATGTCAGTTCTTTCCTGTACTATATTTATTTTAACCTTTTAATATCCTAGATAACTGTAAAATCTGGTAAGTTATGTTATGCTTGTAAGTAGAAATACCCTTGTTCTGCTCAGATTATTTTATGAAATTGTTTAAAATTCACTATTCAAAATTTTTTGAATACTTCAAAATTTGGGAATCTTATATTCATTTTTCGAATATGAATAGTACAGATTTACTATTAGAAAAATATTCGATATTTTGACTATTCGCACACGCTTACCTAGATCCTCATCCTAGCGGCTGGCGAGTGAATGAGCATCTAGGTACCCAGTGTCTACAGCGCGGTGGTGGACAGCGCTGAAACTAATTCACAGATAGTGCTTCGCGTCTCTGTTAGAATGCGCTGCAGTGCAGCGTGCTCTATTGATTAGTTCTATTACTGATAGAATGCAGTGGTGTCCAGGGTGATTATTTACCCTCGTGACCCGTGATAAAACCAGCGAATTTATAACGAAAAATACTAGTGTTGGGTCGATTCCTAAAATTTACAGATGCCGATTCCAACATCGATTCTTGAAATTGGGATTCGATTCTTCAATTCTGAGTCCGATTCTAAGGATTTCTTTTAAGTTTTTTAACCCATTTTATTTTCTTATACATAAAATCCTTATAGTCACTGTGAAAGAAATAAGTTACATAAACTAGGTTACATACATAAAACACACATATAGGCCTATTTGTATGTGCATAAAGACAAGATCTGTGCAGTTTAATTAAATATATATAACTTTCTAGACCTTGGAGGTTACGTTGTTTTTGTTTGGCAACCTAATTTTGTGCGTAATTGTATAATCACGTTTAGTGGGAGGATATTTCGTGATCAGCAGTATTTACTGGTACTTACGTAGTGATTGTGAATAAAAATTTACCAGTAAATAGGAACTTTTGGTTATTATGAAACCGATCAATAGGGCCTACAGTAGTTTTCCAAGTTCCGTTTCTCCTTCAAGTTTTTGTTTTCGTATTCTGCGAGTCGTGCGGTAAAAAAAAAAATCTTTTTTTTTTTCTTTTTATGCCGAGACACATTTTAAAATATTTGTTAATTAGAAAGTGATTTACAATTAACGGCGGAAAAATTTTACTACATATTCACTACCGTTTATTACCGTTTTCTGTGTTAACAATCTTCGTTTATATTTTTTTTAGACGTCCTACGCTACGTTCAGTTGGGAATGTCTCAGCGCGAGACAAGCACTAAAGATGGCGGACTGTGAAACCAGTAGCGCTGTGGTATTCAATTTTCATTCCAGTGGAATATTTTGGTACTAACTATAATCCATTCTTGCGGCAACCATTTTGTTTAAGTAGTGTCGTACTTCCGACTTGAACGTAGTTAACATCTCTGGTCCAGAAACGTAAACAAAACGTTGCGATGCGACGATTGTGCAATGATTTGTAATTTTTATTTTTGGGGGATATAGGTGTTAGTAGCTATCCAGAATGGTGTATAAGTATTTATTTTGATACTGAATGTAATGCAACGTAATTGTCTAAACAATTATGATGACGATCATTGACGAACAAGTTTATTTTATAATTCACGCTTACCAATGGAATTAAGAATTGCATTTTCGTGTGCTATATTAGTGACAATATTATCAGAAACCTCAAATAGTTTGCCGTTCGTACACAAAATCACTGTGACACTAAAATATGTTCTCAGGGATGTTTTTTTTTTTTATAAGAATCTGTCATATTGATTCCAAAACCAGGGATTCGGTTCGATTTCGATTCCATTGGAGTCGATGGAATCGATTGATTCTGGAATCGGAATTGACCCATCACTAAAAAATACGTAATATTATTTGTGTAGACTTTTTACAACGAATTTATTACCATAAACGTAAGTAATTTGTTTTCCCCGATGTTAAAAAAATGCTAGAGTGCAAAGATGGCTGCTGCGCATGTCTAATTAGTATTTTACCGCTCTCTCGCAAACTTTTAATTCAGTTTTCATTGCAATTTTTTTTGCCCTATTTTTCATGGGAGTTTGCTGAATTTCGTTGGTGGAGCGGGCGGGAGAGAGATGGAAAAATTGACATCTTGACAGTGTTAGTCATCAATTCTCATATGTTGGTGGCGCGCATGTCCGGCCTAAGGTTTGTTCTACAATGTCACAGGCGGAGACACGTAACACGGAATGGGACAATATAACTCCTTCCAAGTCGATTCTCCAATGGAATGCACGAGGACACAGATAACGCACGGAAGATCGTAAGGAGCTGGTCATCTCCCATCTCTTCCGTGTCCGTGAATATGTGTGGTCAATAGGAGAACTGCATTTACCTACCACTATGTTAGTCATTTCAGTTGTAAGTTCATAAGAATAAAGTATATTCATTTGACTATAGTAGATCCAGTAGAGAGAAAAAAATGATGAATTTCGAGTACCTAATTGCTTGTGTACATGGTGAAGGACTCCGAGGAGATTTTTGATAAATCGAGTGCAAATTTTTAAACGAACAAATCAAAAAAGAAAAGTGGAAAACAATTACTTCAACTATTAATGACGTGATCAAGAGCAACTATTCAGGTAAGCTGGTCCTGTCCGAACACTACTGCGTTAGCCATGTAGAGCCCAATGTGAGCAAGTAGAGTAGGAAGTTAGCTTGATCTTGGTTGTATTGTGTGTCATTTGCCTTCATACTTATTGGTCAAAATTTCTTACGTTACTGTATCACTGAGGAACAACTGGACGGAGAGCTGAACGTGTTCTGCTTACGCTTCCGTGATTTGCTTCATTTTGTTACTCCTCCGTGACATTGTAGAATGGGCGCAACTCACCATGCGCACGCTCACCGAGCGTTCCATTGCAAGTTTTTAAAGTTTTTGTCGCCGATTTGTTTTCTTTTCACGGCTATGGCTTACATATTGATCGTAAAAGCATTTAGTTATTGTTTTGAGCCAACAGACTTTTTAAAAATTACCTTAAATGCTGACAAAACAAGCCTGAGGATTTAACTTTTTTTTGGGGTGAGGGGTGAAAAAATACGAAGTCGGATTTAACGAAGCATCGATTTTGAGTAAACATTTTCGGGTCCCGTTGCATTTCATTCAATCGGGTTTCTATTGTATTGTCTGTTGTGTTAATTGTTCTACCGTTTTAGAATGTATTGTTAACAGTACGTTTACAGTGATGCTTACAAAGTTAAAAAAAATTTATGAAAGCTTATTGTGTTTTTTATGATAAAATTCTAGTGTTTCATACTGTTTTGTATTAACACAGTAGAGCCATAATTTAACAAACTCAGGAATAATGAAAAAAAAAAAAAAAAAGTATAATGAAAGAAATTTAAGAACTTAAAAAAAATGTACAATTATTTTAGAAAAACTGAAGTAATTTTTATAAAATGGTATATAAATTGTAACATTAATCTATTAAAAATACTTTCAGTAGCCACAGAACACATATACTTATTTCTGTGTAGGTAGTCTTAAACTATCCTTCGATAAATAAAAATTACTGTTTAAATTTGTTGAAAACTCTGGCCATGGAAGTGACTTTGAGACAATCATGGAGCATTCTTTGGAAGTTTTTAAAGTTTTTTCGCCAAATTTTTTTTTCAGCTGTGGTATTTGCAGTTCTAAGAGACATTTTTATGTAACCAAAGAGAAGTAAAGGGCCGCTAGACTACTAATTCCAAAATTATGTAGACATATGCAAAAGTACAGTGAAACCCCTTAGTACACTTTTCAGGGGGACAGGGAAAAAAAATAATTCAGCTTATCGGGTAGTACCTTTGTTTTCATGTTACTTAAAAAAACTCTCTATAGATAATATTAAAGTAGTAGTATACAGTAAAGCATCACTTTAACGAACTTCAGCACTGCAAACACTTCACGACAACGAACTTAACGTACGGTCCCGCTGAAATGCAATACAATTATATGTAAATTATTTTCAGTAATACAAACTTTCCCGTGAAGTTGAGCCGGTCTTACACTAAGTGACCCAAGATGCTGAAGGCCGGTCGCACATTAACTTCTTTCAATACGTGTACTGAATGTTTCCAAAACTTGCGGGGCAAATCCCCTCCTAACAAGTAACCATACATGCTTATTGCGAGTTACTAAAAGGTTCACTCTCGAGCAAAGAAAACAAACTAATTGAGTGAGAAATTTGCATTTAATTCCCACTTTACACAAAATACAAGAAACACAATTCGATCGCCAATTTGGCTCATTGCACTAATTAAACAAATCTCTTTATAATCATTTCAAGGCTGTGTCGATCGTTCTCACCACTCACAATCCTTACCACGATCTTGTACCTTGGTCTATCCATTACTTTTATTCAACTTCATTCACACCATTCACGCCCCTCTTCAGCTCGACGGATTTGTGTATAATTAGCGAAAGTTACTGACGCCGTCTTTATTCGAACCTCCCCCGACGTCTTGCATTATGCACACCCACTTGACGACCCAACTTGACCGACGGCCGTCCGTTACCGGTTTCAGAGTCCTTTACCAGGCAATTAAACTCCCCCAACGTACCTCCTCAGTCTCAAATTGCAGACTATCCGCATCACTGGTCATCAGGCCATGTCATTATGAGGGACGGGAAGACTCACCATAACTCCGCCTACCGCAGTACCAGTTCCTCTCAAAACGAGTCACTGCTAGGCGATCCTTACACTCAGGATGCTCTCGTTCACTCGGTCGCAACCCGCGACCGTTCTGCTACCTGCCTACCGCCTTGTAGCTCCTTCCAGGCCCCTTGGTTCACCATCAAACATTGTCAGGCTTCTAGCACCTCTCGTGTTCACTCTACCGAGACCCGAACCAGAGTGAGCGCCTTCCACTCGAGTCGGTGAGTCCTCAGGCCGCTCTCCCAGCGCCCCTACCCTCGGCAGAGGGAACTAAGCCTCCCCCCTTCCCTCCCCCAGGCCCTCCCCTCCATGGCCAGTGGAGAAGCAGAACCGGTGGGGAAGGGGAAAACACAGCGCCGTCAACCGGGGCTACCCTTCCCTCAGAACAATTTTCCCAGCCAAACTAAAACCATAGGAAGGAAGGAATCCCACTCAACCCTGATTAAGCCCCAAAGACAGAAACCTATACAAACTTCACTACAATACTCTCAGGGCACTAAGACTCGCCCCCAAGACCCACAGGGTCCGCTCAACCCCCCTCCCTATCAACTCCTATTACCGAGGACCCGCCTCCGGAACAACTTTCAACACTTCCATTCATACTGCACACAATTTCAAGGTAACTTCAACAATATACAATAAACTCGCAAGTAACACTATCCAGGCATGCGCCTCTTAGGGGTATGAATCACCAAAAGTACATCTCAATGTACCTAACAAAAGGGTATAAATCACATACCATCACCAAGTTACCCCTATGACCATTACAATATGATACAGTATTTTCACATAATCTAAATTACAGCAGCTTCAGAGTTAGCCCGTTAAGGGTATCCCTACCTAATACAATACCAAAAACGCTACACAAAAGTCATCACATCCTTTAAATATTCGGCCAACATGCTGCCACAGACGCAACAAATCACACCTAGCCATCAAGGTACACCTTGAGCGCTCAATAATACACATGAAATTGGCATCTTAACACAAAAAACATATACCACTTAATCTAAGGCGCCACACAACATAAACAAAGAACTGGCCAGTTATACATATACAACACATAAAACAAAATGACT